>NIVC01002206.1:100000-102500 GCA_002269645.1 Macrostomum lignano | reverse complement strand
TGTGGGTGGGGGTTGAGGGGCATTGGAAGCCATGAAATAATTGTGGGTGGGGGGCGTTAAGGGACAGTAAAGGCCATTAAAATAAGTGGGTCCCCAGGGTTGAGAGGCAGTAGAGGCCATAAAAATAAGTGGGTGGGTGGGGGTTGAAGGGCAGTGGAGGCCATAAAAGTAAGTGGGTGGGGGCTGAGGGGCATTGGAAGCCATAAAAATAAGTAGGTGGGGGTTGAAGGGCAGTGGAGGCCATTAAAATAAGTGAGTGGGTTGGGGTTGAAGGGCAGTGGAGGCCATAAAAATAAGTGGGTGGGGAGCTGAGAGGCATTGGAAGCCATAAAAATAAGTGGGTGGGGAGCTGAGAGGCATTGGAAGCCATAAAAATAAGTGGGTGGGGAGCTGAGAGGCATTGGAAGCCATAAAAATAAGTGGGTGGGGAGCTGAGGGGCATTGGAAGCCATAAAAATAAGTGGGTGGGGGGCTGAGGGGCAGTGGAGACCATAAAAATAAGTGGGTGGGGGCTGAGGGGCATTGGAAGCCATAAAAATAAGTGGGTGGGGGGCTGAGGGCAGTGGAGGCCATAAAAATAAGTGGGTGGGGGCTGAGGGGCATTGGAAGCCATAAAAATAAGTGGGTGGGGGGCTGAGGGGCATTGGAAGCCATAAAAATAAGTGGGTGGGGGCTGAGGGGCATTGGAAGCCATAAAAATAAGTGGGTGGGGGGCTGAGGGGCATTGGAAGCCATAAAAATAAGTGGGTGGGGGGCTGAGGGGCATTGGAAGCCATAAAAATAAGTGGGTGGGGGGCTGAGGGGCATTGGAAGCCATAAAAATAAGTGGGTGGGGGCTGAGGGGCATTGGAAGCCATAAAAATAAGTGGGTGGGGGGCTGAGGGGCATTGGAAGCCATAAAAATAAGTGGGTGGGGGGCTGAGGGGCATTGGAAGCCATAAAAATAAGTGGGTGGGGGTTGAAGGGCAGTGGAGACCATAAAAATAAGTGGGTTGGGGTTGAAGCGCAGTGGAGGCCCTAATGGAGTACTCACTAATGATGTTTCAGCTACCTGCTAATTTCTCTGCGGCTCATCCAATCATAAAATTTTCTAACTCGAGACTACTATCGTTAATTTCTTTGAGTAGGTACTCAAATATTGAAAAGTTAAATAATGTATATCAGAGTGTTTTTTGAGTCCGTGAAATGTACGCGAGTCTTCTGCTGCCGCATTATAGGGGAGAGCAGTGCGGGATAATGGATCTACGATTATAATTAGCCGTGCACTCTTTCACGTATATCTTTCGCTATAAATTAGCCCAGCGAAAGCTTATGCGAAAGCGCAACGCCATCCATATTAGATTAATGCATGCATGCAACCAGTCTGAGTGCTCGCTGATGCTTGGCTGTGGAGCTTAATGTACGCATGAGCATGGGGTAACAGCCTCGGTTGTCAAGGACGGCGGGTCTGAAATGTGATTAATTTGCATGAACTGGAGTAGAGAGAGGAGTCTGTGTAGCCAACTGGACTTGGCTATGGATATTGTGATGGATGCTGGAATCTGAAGCTGTGTAATTATGGAATCTGAAGCTGTGTAATGCTGGAACCTGAAGCTGTGTAATGATGGAATCTGAAGCTGTGTAATTATGGAATCTGAAGCTGTGTAATTATGGAATCTGAAGCTGTGTAATTATGGAATCTGAAGCTGTGTAATGCTGGAACCTGAAGCTGTGTAATGATGGAACCTGAAGCTGTGTAATTATGGAATCTGAAGCTGTGTAATTATGGAATCGGAAGCTGTGTAATTATGGAATCTGAAGCTGTGTAATGCTGGAATCTGAAGCTGTTGTTACCATAGCAACTAAAAATCACACAGGAGCTACTGGCCACCACGGCAACTAGAAATTCCACCGAGGCTACTGTCACCATAGCAACTAAAACATCTTGCTAAAACTACTGTCGCCAGTGAAGCTAATCTAATAAGTAAGCCGGTTTTTTTGTTTTTATAAAAGACAGGTTCCCACAGCAACCATTTTTTCAGTTATAAATTGGTAACCGACCGCATTCGGCCACGATTTTCATTGTGGACAATTCGAACACGCAGATGCCGGCGTCGAGGTTGGACACGAACAGGTACTGCACCGCGCCGTCATTGAAGGCCTGGCTGGTACAGCAGTCGAACGGCCGCCACAGTGCGCCGAAGCGTTGAGGATTGTCCAGGAAGGGATCGCGAGTCTGAGCGGCGGGCGTGGAGTCGGGTGAGCGGGTCGGGAGTATCAGAGTGCAGCTGTGGAGTTACTTGCTTTACATGCTGTAAGATGGAGCTTACATGCTGTAAGATGGAGCTTACATGCTGTAAGATGGAGCTTACATGCTGTAAGATGGAACTTTTATGATTTATATGGAGCTTACATGCTGTAAGATGGAGCTTACATGCTATAATTTGAGCTTACACGCTATAATTTGAGCTTACATGCTATAATTTGAGCTTACATGCTATAATTTGATGGATGCTGTAAG
>NIVC01002206.1:65000-95000 GCA_002269645.1 Macrostomum lignano | reverse complement strand
GCCGCAGTTGACAGCGCAGTGGAAGGCGCCGATGATGAAGCCAGGATGCTGCGCAATGCCGGGTCTTTTATAGCTAGTTGATGCTGCTGCTGTTGCTGCTGTTGCAGTTGCTGCTGCTGCTGTTGCTGCTGCTGCTGCTGCTGCTGTAGCGGCGGAGACAGAGCTGGCAGACCAGTCGAAGACGGAGCTGCAGAATACGAAGCAGCTTCCGATAGTGACACTGGAATCTGCTGCCGCTGCTGCTGCTGCGGGGTGGTCCACACCGAGCCAAACGGCAAGCAATTGGCGCTCATGGAGACTGCCGCTGCCGCTGCCGCAGCCTGCGGCGAAGTCTCTACGCTAAGCGGCAGCTGCAGGCCATCAATGTTGTCAACGTCGGGTGACTCGGCGCTGAGATACGGCGACACCGACTGTGGCATCGGGTGATGAAGCTGCTGATATGGCTGAAGCTGCTGCTGCTGATGATGATTAAACTGCCGCTGACGGGCTGCATACCGGTTGTTATTGTTGTTGCTGCTGTTGTCATGGTGACATTCGCGCTAAAGTGAAGGGGGTTGCAAGAAAGTAACTATTAGGCTAAGGCCCTGTTGAGCGCTGAAACCCCTAAGCATGCATGCAGAATGAGTAAGCCGGAACCAGACTCAAAGTTTTGGGTGTACAGTACATCTTTACTCAAATTATCTCTCAAGTATTCTTCTTAGGTAGTTGATTAATACGGGACAAGGAGAACTTTGGTGCGAGGGTCGAAGCCTTAGCAACTAACCTTAGCCACTGGCGCCTCGTCGGGTTCCTCGACTTCCAGATCCTCTTCCTGGCGTTGCTGCTGCTGTTGACTGGCTCGCTTCTTCTGTCGCGGCTTGTACTTCCACTCGGGAAACTGCAGCTTGTGGAACTCTTTTAATCGTTCGCTTTCCTCGCGCACCAGATCCTTCTCCTCCGGGGTGATGACGCTCTGCCAGATCGGCGCCAGCACTGAGGTCAGGGCCGCCTGGTTCACCTCCGGGAAGTCCTCCATAACAACTGAGGCCGCGTGCATGCGGAATATCTGCCGGAGTAAAGCGGATTTTTTTAATGAATTGTTAATTAAGTTTATACTATGCGCGTAGTCTACTCAAAGTAGAAATATGGACATTTTAAAACTCCGCTTTAAAATAAACTTAAACTATTCAATTTTGAATTAGTCGATCTTAGAAATCAAGAAATAAATAAATAATTTTATTAGAAATTCTGTCAGCTGTGTCTGGTCTCCCAGATTCTTCATCAATAATTCAGCCTCTGTATGGCACGCTGGGAGGCTGTGTAAGTACCGAACAGACAGGGAATGTGATAAGGGGGGTATTGTGTCTCCCTCCTCGCTCTGGTATGGAGGAATTTCAAGTAGCGTTGAGTGGCTCTAGATTTTAAAATAGGGCCCATATAGCGAGTAATAATAATATAAGTATAAGATTTATATATGTGACTTAGTTTGTTAGCAGAGTGATTCACTGATTGCACGATGGATGCGCAGTATAGCAATATGAACATAAAATATGTGTATGGAGTCTTTTGCAGACCGCTGTGCTGGCGCGAGACTCTCATTGAAATGGTTAAATAGAAAGAATTTTAGATAGCCTGCCTGGGCAAGTCTCGAACCTTTTCATTTGCACTTTTACTTTAACTTGTTTCCACTGGTCACAGTTAACATTGTTTAAATGATACTAGATCGATAAAATGTTTCATTAAAAAAAACAAGAAAGAATAGAAAATTACGAGCGTATAATTCTAGATATTCTCATGGACCTAATTGTTTATCGACTGTTATTACTTATTTTTTATAAATGTAATCGCAAGCTTCGTTCTTTGATTTGTTTAAACAAATTTGAAGGCATTTTAATTACTTTATGTTAACCATAAGATTTATTTATTCAATTCTAATTAATGTTGAGCATTATAAAACTGCAAAAGGTGATACTGCCACAAATCGCCACAAATAATCAGTAGCCACCAACATTGTGTAGACTTTAGTTTTCGTAAACAAGAAATGTCTTTTTGTTATACTTTTACGTTATTTCTTGGAAATGAAACACGAGCATCAGGACTATGATAGCTAAACTGTTTCGTGAGCATAAGCTAATTTTTTCAGAAATTATCTACCATCGCGGCATTGCCAGTGGGTAAAAACGAATGGTTTCATTTTTAACAAAAATACTGGCGCAAATTTAAAAAAATTTTGCGTGAACTAATCTAATTGTAAGTAAAAGTTCCAAAGACTTACCATCCACATATTCGGCGGCCGTTTAGTGAGGCCAGGCCTTTTCTTACTATTCGGGTCTCGGCCGCCGAACTTCATAGCGGCCGTGTACGGCTCTGGGTGCTTCAGCGGCTCGGCGACGCCGTCAGATGGCCATCGGCCTTCGGGGAACAGGTGCCGACGATTGTCGAGAATCTCGCGTTGAACAATGCGCTTGATCTTCTCTATCTGGGCCAGATCGTTGGTAGGCTTATTCGTGTTGTTGTTGTTGGCGCCTCCGCTGTTGTTGCGCTTCTGCTGGTGCTGATGGCCGGACACCTGGCTATTGCTGCTGCTCATAGTTGTGTTAGCTGTGTTGGAAGTTGATGTTTAAGTTTTTCAGAGTCTACTGGATCAAAGGGAGTCAGTCGCGTTATTGTAGGTAAATAATAATTACGACGTTTAAGTACGGGCCATAAATGACTGACTGACTTGTACGGACTGGATCTCAGTTTTGCTGCTTTCTATTATATCTCTCTGGCTGGCTGAAGAAGGTGAGCTGAGGGCCTCTCCTCTGTCTTAGTCGGACTGGGGGCCCCCTATGTTATAAAGCTGGAATAAGGGAATGGGGGTTGCTCTCGCCACCCACCCCGTCCGTCCCCTCTCTGGAGTGACCCACCTCC
Source organism: Macrostomum lignano (assembly GCA_002269645.1). NCBI lineage: Eukaryota > Metazoa > Platyhelminthes > Macrostomidae > Macrostomum > Macrostomum lignano. The sequence goes on along the minus strand of NIVC01002206.1, from coordinate 92,108 downwards.
CCATCCCGTCCATCGAGAAAGGGAAGGAACCAGGGGTGGACGGGGGGGGGGTAAAAGTGGGCGGACCAATGAGCGTGGCCCGGAACCAACTTGAAGTGACGAATACTCAGCTCTTCGTTCGCGTTACCTAAAACTAAAACCTGTATACTCGTAATTCTTACCGAGCCGAGAAACCATATTAATACAAAATTCGCCCCTTCCTTGCATGGTGTAAATTATGGTGTAAATGGTGCAAAATAACTAATTTAAAAATTTGACCGACTTGAACAATTTATATATTGCACTGACGGATCCAGGGGGAGAGGGTTTAAGGGGTTGGCTGACCCTCCTCCGAGAAAACTCGGCTGTTCATGACCCCGGTTCCAAGGACACCATGATAGGTACCAGTGCCCCTCTCCCCTCCTCTCAAAAAAATTCCCCCTTCCCTTGGCCTTCCCCTAAGCTGCCCTTGGTTCCCTCGGGAATTAACCTGAATCCACGGGGGTCAAGGGGTCGATCGAAACCCCCGCCCTAGAGAAAATTAGGGGAGTCATGACCCCCCGGGAAAGGTCTTGGATCCAAGAGAAGGTCGCTTGACCCACTGAGAAAAATCCCCGGGAAAAAATCCGGGATACGCCACAGTAATATATATATTTAAATTATCCGACCTCATTCTTTTTCTTAGAAATAGTACACACAATATATAGGAAGCGCAATGGTTTGGTTTCTCTGTTTATTTCCAAATAAATTTGCCTAGAACAAACAACATTAGGCACTGGCGGAACAGGCGAGCTATAATAATGATGAAGGCATCGAGTTTCCATCCATAATTATTTTTGATTGAAAAACCGTTCTGTTATATAATAGTGTAATGGAAATGTCAACATCCATAGCCAGACTAGCGTAAAAATGGGATTGACCGAGACTGATGCTTAAAATAAACCAAAGGTGTTACCCCCAGTTAAATAGATCGACTTCTTTTCAATTATAAAAAAGGCCTTAGGTATTGTTGTTGTTGCGTGTACAGTAAAAAAGATACTCGTATGATGCCATTGCAGTATAACATTTTTCGATAATTAGCACCTCATTTTAAATCTGTCATATTGTCGAATAGATTATATGAAGCATATTGTTGGGCAACTCTTTATTGAATTAACTTGCCACAAATGTATATTTTGTAACTGCTATTCAATTGGCTGGATATAAGGATTGCTTAGGCGTAACTTTGTCAGGTAAATTTTCTCATTTGACTTATTTTTATAAAACTATTACTATTTAACTACGAGTGCATAATACAACCTAATTACTAGCAACAAAGCACTCTTTCACTCGTATAACTGTAGCAGTGGGAGAGCAGAGTGGAAGAAAGGGAGAGTAGACAGAGAAGATAAGAAGAGGAGAGAGAGGAGAGAAGGAGAGTAGAGATGAGATAAGAAGAGTAGAGAGAGAAGGTAAGAAGAGTAGAGAGAGAATAAGGAGAGGAGAGAGAGAGGAGATAAGAAGAGTAGAGAGAGAAAATAAGGAGAGGAGAGAGAGAGGAGATAAGAAGAGTAGAGAGAGAAAATAAGGAGAGGAGAGAGAGAGGAGATAAGATGAGTAGAGAGAGAAGATAAGGAGAGAAGAGAGAGGAGAGAAGGAGAGTAGAGAGAGGAGAGAAGGAGAGTAGAGATGAGATAAGAAGAGTAGAGAGAGAAAATAAGGAGAGGAGATAGAGAGGAGATAAGAAGAGTAGAGAGAGAAGATAAGGAGAGAAGAGAGAGGAGAGAAGGAGAGGAAAGAAGGAGAGTAGAGAGAGAAGATAAGGAGAGTAGAGAGAGAAGATAAGGAGAGGAGAGAGGAGATAAGGAGAGGAGAGAGAGGAGAGAAGGAAAGTAGAGATGAGAGAAGGAGATTAGAGATGAGAGAAGGAGATTAGAGATGAGATAAGGAGATTAGAGATGAGATAAGATGGGAGGGTGGACTACAAGCTGATCAGTATAGAACAGCTAGGGCTGCAGAGAGACACAGTAGTACAACGAACAGAATGACCCAGCAAAGCCATATAACAAATAACGCATTGCAATAGCAAGCAGAAGTTCTGTAATCAATCGGGTTCCCTGTCGGACAGAGATTTTATCACTGTGAGGAAGCAATCAGCACTGTAGCACAAACAACTGGCTCAAATTATAAATATTTATCGGAGATATGCTATCGCATTGGTATGATGAAAACTGAAAAAAAAGGAATGCTATTTTCTAACTGCGAGTTTACATCTAACAGCACCTTGAACTTCGACCAACAACCAAGAGAGAGAGAGAGAGAGAGAGAGAGAAGGAAGTGCGAGCTGATTTCCACTCGAATATTGGAATTCTGTGTGCAAAGTTATGGCTTGGGGTTAGCGAGTATTGGGAGAGGTACAAATGGTTCGGGTGTAATGGGAAGCGAAATATAAATTGGAGTTTTTACATCTTCTATATGACTATTGCTGGGGCAGAATTCGCCACTTCAGTTGTGCCGCGTCAGTTAAGAACTGATAAGAGGAGATGAAGAGGAGGCTGGAAGATGGCGATCTTGGCGTAAACAGAAAGCAATTTGGGAAATCTTTTATTACATATAGTTTTCGTCTAAGCTGGAATGATGGAAACTGCACAGGATAAAGTTCGTTGGGCAATTCCATCATTAACAACCTCATCGAACTCTTTATGGTTGGGTGTAGAGAGGTGAACGGCCGGAGTAACTTTGACCGTGTTTATATGGCGGATTGCCTCGCAATCTACGATAATTAGGCGTAAAGCAAAAGCCACAATATCTGCTTTTATCAGTCAGGTCTGACACCTTCCTCCTATCCTGCCCTTCAGATTTCCGATTGATGATGAATGAATGAATCAGAGGTGACGCTGCGTCTGTTAAAGTTAACAGTTGTTGATGAACTCATTTGAGTCACGCCTGCAAATACAGGTCCGTGTGTGCTTAGTGATAAGAGAAGTTCTTAAGCAATCCGTGCGATCGGAACCAATTCTGGTTGCTGTAACTGTTTGCTTAACTTGTAGGCGGTGGAAGAAGATTAGGCAGGAAAAGATAGAGGAAAAGCTTGATGCTCAAGGACACAAATCGTTCCAGTGGGATTGGGAATCGAACCCCCGACCTTCGAGCCGTGAACCCCGACGCTCTTCCGATCATCAAACAGGTTGTCATGAGTAATAAACTGTCAAAATTAGCTCGGCAATTTATACTTTTTCTAGAATTCATTCCCTCTTGAAATAAATTGGTCCCCGAATTGAAAAACCCGACGTGCTGGAAACCCCCAGGGACTTCGACAGGCGGAGTTGATCTCTCTCTCTCTCTCTCTCTCTCTCTCTCTCTCTCTCTCTCTCTCTCTCTCTCTCTCTCTCTCTCTCTCTGCACCACTAAATCATGGGCACGGGAGACCCATAGGACACCATAGCCCATTACTGTATAGGAAAAGGCCTTTAATTAAAAGAATTGGAATTGGTGGGTTTGGCGGCAGGGTCGGCGGTCTCGAAAAGCTTGCTTATTGTTGAGCCTTATATCGAGAGGCTGCTGCGCTGCATGCAGCTTCCTTTTACGATGTCGCCAGCCCTTCCTGCCTGCCTCACCCCCTCCTCCCACAGGCCAGTAGAGGCGGGCCATCTGCGGGGGACCTCATCCCTGCTGTCAGGATCTGCTGGGTGGTCATAGTCAGAGAGAGAAATCTCCTGGGGATCCCCAGTCTCCCAGTCTGACAGCACTCCTTCAAATCACTCCCCCCATATCCCGATGGCGGCATTAAAAGCAAGCAATTATGGCCTGCAACGGGGTAAAAACCCAGCCATTCCAGTTTCCAGATCTCTGCCCCAATCTCCGCCTGGCGCCGAGCGCCTCGATTCTGTCTTATCGCATCCTGAAATCGGCACCGTCATCTATATAATAAGATGGAGTTGAAAAATGGCGGCTAAACCCCCTAATTCGTGGGCCCAACCGGTTCAACCCGGACCCCAACCCCTCCCCTCACTGTCGCAACTCTCTGTCGCTGCTGCTGCCGCTGCCACTGGCAGATCCTCACGCGCCTCCCATATGCAGCTTATGCTTATCAGGGAGAGAGGGGGGAATTAGGATAATATAGGGAAGGAATAGCTCTTCTGAGCAGGTTAGGATGGGGCAAGCATTAAAATTTTTGGGCATTAATTTCTGTTCGACCCCTGACCGGAGCTGATAAGAATTTTAGGTTGGGATCGAATTAGATGGGCTGGGCTGTAATAGGCTGTAATGGGCTGTAATAGGCTGTAATGGGCACTTGTAAAGCTACCGTAGGTTGTAATCAGGCGGAAGGCTGGAGAATGGAGTCACGTGCCGTCTCATCCGGCTCAAGAAGTATATGGCCAGTCCTTATCTCGTCTGCTAGCTCGTATCTCTCGTGTCTCTCCTTCTATCTCTCGTGTCTCTCCTTCTATCTCTCGTGTCTCTCCTTCTATCTCTCGTGTCTCTCCTTCTATCTCTCGTGTCTCTCCTTCTATCTCTCGTGTCTCTCCTTCTATCTCTCGTGTCTCTCCTTCTATCTCTCGTGTCTCTCCTTCTATCTCTCGTGTCTCTCCTTCTATCTCTCGTGTCTCTCCTTCTATCTCTCGTGTCTCTCCTTCTATCTCTCGTGTCTCTCCTTCTATCTCTCGTGTCTCTCCTTCTATCTCTCGTGTCTCTCCTTCTATCTCTCGTGTCTCTCCTTCTATCTCTCGTGTCTCTCCTTCTATCTCTCGTGTCTCTCCTTCTATCTCTCGTGTCTCTCCTTCTATCTCTCGTGTCTCTCCTTCTATCTCTCGTGTCTCTCCTTCTATCTCTCGTGTCTCTCCTTCTATCTCTCGTGTCTCTCCTTCTATCTCTCGTGTCTCTCCTTCTATCTCTCGTGTCTCTCCTTCTATCTCTCGTGTCTCTCCTTCTATCTCTCGTGTCTCTCCTTCTATCTCTCGTGTCTCTCCTTCTATCTCTCGTGTCTCTCCTTCTATCTCTCGTGTCTCTCCTTCTATCTCTCGTGTCTCTCCTTCTATCTCTCGTGTCTCTCCTTCTATCTCTCGTGTCTCTCCTTCTATCTCTCGTGTCTCTCCTTCTATCTCTCGTGTCTCTCCTTCTATCTCTCGTGTCTCTCCTTCTATCTCTCATGTCTATCCCTCTATCTCTCGTGTCTCTCCTTCTATCTCTCGTGTCTCTCCTTCTATCTCTCGTGTCTCTCCTTCTATCTCTCGTGTCTCTCCTTCTATCTCTCGTGTCTCTCCTTCTATCTCTCATGTCTCTCCTTCTATCTCTCGTGTCTCTCCTATCTCTCGTGTCTCTCCTTCTATCTCTCATGTCTCTCCTTCTATCTCTCGTGTCTCTCCTTCTATCTCTCGTGTCTCTCCTTCTATCTCTCGTGTCTCTCCTTCTATCTCTCGTGTCTCTCCTTCTATCTCTCGTGTCTCTCCTTCTATTTCTCGTGTCTCTCCTTCTATCTCTCGTGTCTCTCCTTCTATCTCTCATATCTCTCCTTCTATCTCTCGTGTCTCTCCTATCTCTCGTGTCTCTCCTTCTATCTCTCATGTCTCTCCTTCTATCTCTCGTGTCTCTCCTTCTATCTCTCGTGTCTCTGTATCTCTCATGTCTATCCCTCTATCTCTCGTGTCTCTCCTTCTATCTCTCGTGTCTCTGTATCTCTCATGTCTATCCCTCTATCTCTCGTGTCTCTCCTTCTATCTCTCGTGTCTCTGTATCTCTCATGTCTATCCCTCTATCTCTCGTGTCTCTCCTTCTATTTCTTGTATTTCTTGGGTCTTCTCTATAAGATTGGGTCTGCCTTTATAAGATTGGGTCTGCCTTTATAAGATAGGGTCTGCCTCTGTCTCATAAAAGCAAAAAAGCAGCGAACTACCTGCATAGCAGATCCCGGTTCCTGCCTATACTTTCACCTTCACATTTTCCCTCCTGACTAACCTGAAACCGAATACTCGAGCCCTGTGCCTATAGCAACCATTTCAGATTGGAATCTCAGGCCAATAATGAGCCTATAGAAAACTTGTTGACAGCGGTGGGGGGGGCTGTTTTTCGGCTCAATTAGAGCGTGAAATCGAATTGAATTCGTGCAACGAAGAAAAAAGTTACCGATCAGGCAAGAAGTGAACCTGATTCTAGCTGTGTGTTGCGAGACCGCTATACAGATCCCAAATCCCAAGCGGCACGCACCTGGTTGTCAAGGCGGGTCGAGTCGCTCCCCTTCTCTCCGATCATGAGATTTTTTCCGCCTCCAGATTCCCAATCCCCTTCTTACTTTTCCCCGCAACTCAAGCCAAACAGAGGGTCTCCCTCCCAATCTCCCGAATTGGAACAGCCTCGACCTTGCCGGTCCCCGAGCTCGACCCCGATAACATCACTTTCCCTCACCAACCTGACACGTGGCCCCAGGGGGGAAGGGGAAGGGTTGAGAAGCATAATTCGTTGAGGAGTCTGGGCCAGAGCACTCTCCATCCTTCATCTCAGGGACCCACTCTGCGAGCACTTGGCCAGGCCAGTTGCTATGACAGATGCGAGCAGCAGTTTCCTCAATTTACTCACCTACATCATACACTCAGCCTTGATAATGAACGGAAGTGCGAGCACAGAGGCTAAATAGAACTCTGGCACCTCTTCTCCTAAGTTAACTTCCGGCGCAATGCATCACTTCCGGTGGGCAACCGAAAGTTCGATCTCCTCTCTCTCTCTCTCGGTTGATGACGCGTTGACTGACCTCCCGGAAGCTGAAAATATATTTGGAGTTTTTTGAATAGAATTCTTATCGTTGGCAAGATTACTATAGGAGTTAGATTTTGGCATTTGTCAGCTAGTTGCTAACTGGCTGCTGCTTCCGGTATACTCTGGGCGTTTTGTGAGTCATCGTGAGTTATTTAATACTTCAGGCCATTTTTATGCTTTGGGATTTGATGTAGACCGGCTTGTCTAAATTACAGTAAACCTCTAACATGAGTAACTCGTCAGTCATAGACTCATTCAGTATGACCCTCTCTACCCCTGTGTTGGTGGAAAAGTGTGACTGTGTGACCCCCTCTACCCCTGTGTCACCTTCACCTTCACACGGTAAAGTGTGATCCCCTCCACCCCTGTGTTTTTGGAAAGGTGTGACCCCCTCTACCCCTGTGTTGGTGGAAAAGTGTGACCCCCTCTACCCCTGTGTTGGTGGAAAAGTGTGACCCCCTCTACCCCTGTGTTGGTGGAAAAGTGTGACCCCCCCTCTACCCCTGTGTTGGTGGAAAAGTGTGACCCCCTCTCTACCCCTGTGTTGGTGGAAAAGTGTGACCCCTTCTCTACCCCTGTGTTGGTGGAAAAGTGTGACCCCCTCTCTACCCCTGTGTTGGTGGAAAAGTGTGACCCCCTCTACCCCTGTGTTTGTGGAAAAGTGTGACCCCCTCTCTACCCCTGTGTTTGTGGAAAAGTGTGACCCCCTCTACCCCTGTGTTGGTGGAAAAGTGTGACCCCCTCTCTACCCCTGTGTTGGTGGAAAAGTGTGACCCCCTCTACCCCTGTGTTTGTGGAAAAGTGTGACCCCTCTCTACCCCTGTGTTGGTGGAAAAAGTGTGACCCCCTCTACCCCTGTGTTGGTGGAAAAGTGTGACCCCCTCTCTACCCCTGTGTTTGTGGAAAAGTGTGACCCCCTCTCTACCCCTGTGTTGGTGAAAAAGTGTGACCCCCTCTCTACCCCTGTGTTGGTGGAAAAAGTGTGACCCCCTCTACCCCTGTGTTTGTGGAAAAGTGTGACCCCCTCTCTACCCCTGTGTTTGTGGAAAAGTGTGACCCCCTCTACCCCTGTGTTGGTGGAAAAGTGTGACCCCCTCTCTACCCCTGTGTTGGTGGAAAAGTGTGACCCCCTCTACCCCTGTGTTTGTGGAAAAGTGTGACCCCCTCTCTACCCCTGTGTTGGTGGAAAAGTGTGACCCCCTCTACCCCTGTGTTGCGGTAAAGTGTGACCCCCTCTACCCCTGTGTTGCGGTAAAGTGTGACCCCCTCTACACCTCGCTGTGCTTAACGATTCATTTTCTAAGATTTTGTTTCAAACTTTTTCCTTCTCCGAGACAGGCTGACAGGATATTCCACTTTTTACAGCCTATCTATCTATCCATCTATCGGTTCTAAAAGAAGACAGGAAACAGGTCAGGCTCGGTTCGAAATGGGCTCCCTGCACCCAACAACCAGCCCCTTGAATCTCAGCCCTTGGCAGGGGGTCCGGCCCAGCCAGTGACCGGACAGATGAGGAGCGGCAGAATCCCAGGAAGGCTGCTGGGACCGGTGCAGCCATGGCGGGTGTCACTTTCTATACTTCCCACAGCTCCCCCCAGCTTCCCAGATTCCTCATCATCAATCAATCCCGATCCGAGCCGCTGATATTCGACAAATTCCTCCCCCTGTGCCACCCCCATCCCTCCTTCGCTACTTCCCTCAACCTCGGCCAGGCCAGAGAGTGAAAAAAATAAGTGGCATCGCACGGCCTGTTTGGGGGTGCCGCTTGGAGACACGCGACTGAGGGAAGGAAAGAAGCGAGGCGGACTTGAACAAACACTCGAGGCGCTCACTATGGTCCGCTGGAATTGGAACCCGGGGGGGGGGCAATGCAAGGATGGAGCAAACACATATTAGTGCCCGGAACTGTCCGCGCATACACATTTCCTATGCATCCAGATTTTTGGCTGCAGTTATGGTACAGCGTAACAGCGTCACTCGAACTGCTGCCATGGCTCCCGCATAGTCCCTCGGGGGGGAGGGGGTGCTGGCGGTGGGACTTCTTCCTTCCACCTTGGCACTTGGGTCTCTGCACTGCAGGGAGATCGGCCAGGGCCTTAGCAACAAGAAATTTTTGCGCCGCTAAGGTACTATAGCCTCGTGCAGTATAAGCACCCCTCCCCCCTGATTGCTGCTGTTGCTTCTTTTGCCTTTCCTGATGACTTCTGGCTCCCCTCTTTTAGGGCTTTCATGGCCCAGAAATTGGAAACTTGCTCTTAGCTTATCAGTTTGGTCACTGAAAAGTTGTAGTGATCGAAATTATCCCTAATTAAAATCTCCGCGGTTTTCGAATTCTCCTAATGTTAGGCATTCTCCTAACATTAACCCGCCTTCACATTCACCAATCTTCACATTCACCAATCTTCACATTCACTAATCTTCACATTCACTAATCTTCACATTCACCCGCCTTCACATTCACTAATCTTCACATTCCCCAATCCCACACTTCCCCACTCTTCACATTCATCAATCTTCACATTCACCCGCCTTCACATTCACCAATCTTCACATTCACTAATCTTCACATTCACCCGCCTTCACATTCACCAATCTTCACATTCACATTCACCAATCTTCACATTCCCCTAATCCCACACTTCCCCACTCTTCACATTCATCAATCTTCACATTCACCCGCCTTCAGATTCACCAATCTTCACATTCCCCCAATCCCACACTTCCCCACTCTTCACATTCATCGATCTTCACATTCATCAATCTTCTCATTTACCCAATCTTCACATTCACCCAATCTCAGACTTCCCCACTCTTCAATTCAATAATCTTCGCATTTATCTATCTTCTCATTCACCCAATCTTCACATTCACCCAATCTTCCCATCTCCCCAATCTTCACATCTCCCCAATCTTCACATCTCCCCAATCTTCACATTCTGAAATGTTTGTTCAGAATCCAAATATATTTAAATTAAAACCATTGAACAGGTGGTCACTACCTATTATAAATATCAACATGCATAGCTATTTTCTTGTCGAAAATGGATTGAAAAACATTTCAAATGCCGAGACTGAAAATTGAGCTCAAGCCCACACAAACCCGATGCCCACTCGGACAACAAGAATTTCGAACTCCAACCCTTCAAGCCTTAATGATGGATGATCTATAGGGCGTGAGGGGTTAGACAGGCAGGCAGACAGGCGGACAGACAGACAAGTTTCCATTTGTGAAAGCTCTGCTATTATCGAACCGGCATCAGCCGGCGGCCCCGTGCGGACCCCCTGGAGGCTTTCCCTTCAGGACAGGAAGCAGACACTGGGTGCAGCCCTGACAGGTTACAAGACACGAAGACGTGAGAGGACCCGACAAGCCCATTCTCGCTTCAGCTCATGATTACGTTAGAGAACTGGGAGGGCAGGATAAATAACTACCGAGATTGGGATCTGTCTTATGCGCCGAGAGAAGGGGAAAATGACCGGGTCTCAAAAAGGCGGGGATAGGAAATCTTGAAGATCGGATTAACTATGCTTATTAAATTATCAATTCCACTATTGACCCCATCTGTTCAAATCCTTTCTCCCCAATCCGTGCAACGAAATTTTGATACAACTAAATTCAATGTAGCGCCTGAGCCGCTGATACTGATAGGGAAAATGTCCCGAGTCGGTCGCTTTTGTATCGACCTGTCTGCAGTTCGTTCATTAGATGAGAAAATCCCCGCTGTTGTTTTTATCCCACAGATCGATTCCGCATCCCTTAATCCGCTTCGAAGCCCTCATTTCAGCTTCTCACGCTTCATCTGTTTAGCGCAGGGGGGGGGGAGGCGGCTAAATAAGGGACAGGTGCAGGAGCGGTGGGCCCCTTGCACACTTTTTTCCATTATTATGAATCCCAAATTTGCGGATACCCTATCAGGCTGTGGATTTGGGGAGATTCTATAGCCTGGGGAATAGAAAAAAACTCCCCTTGGGATCTAAACAGACCTATTGGCCTTCTATATTATTTAGGTCAGAAAAAGTCTCCCAGCGCAGCAAGTGTGGGGGAGAATTTCCAAGGAGGTCTGGAAGGATCGATCTGGAGTGACGATGATTTTCTTAGCAGCAACTGCGGTCTGCTGAGAGGGAAATGCTGCTAATCAAGTTGGGATTGTGAATTTTTGAGTAAGATTGGAAATTTGAAGAATGTGAAAAATGAGGAATTTAAAGATTGGAGAATGTGAAGCTTGGAGAATGTGAAGCTTGGAGAATGTGATGCTTGGGGAATGTGAAGCTTGAGGAATGTGAAGATTGGGGAATGTGAAGCTTGGAGAATGTGAAGCTTGGAGAATGTGATGCTTGGGGAATGTGAAGCTTGAGGAATGTGAAGCTTGGGGGATGTGATGCTTTAGGGAACATGAAATTTCGGGGGACGGCAACTAAGGCATGTTAAACTTTGGGATTGTGAATCACTTCCGGTTGCTAGTATTTTCTGCTATGAATTGCTTCCATCAAAAGTGTCGATTTGTGAAAGAGATGCTAATTCCAGATTCTCCGTACAAAGCCTCCATGGACTTCTCCATCCCTTCGGCTGAGTCAATGCTTCTCCTTCCCTCCCCAGCAGTCAAATCAACCCCATCCAGCCTCATCGAGGCTGGCGCCCGCCTCCCACTGAGCTCATTTCCGGTCTAGCAGAGCGTCCTGAAAATTTGAGAACGAATTTGAAAAAAAACTGCCCACAGCAGGACCCCCGCTCGCTTCATCAGCACTCAGCCCTTGAGACCTTCACGCCCGACTGACCCTGCCGCCCTCGGGTCGCTGCTTCCAGGGGAGGCGGAAGGAGAATTATCCCATCAAGAGCTACTAATAGCAGCTGCCGAAAAAATTTCTCAACACCTGCTTTTCCTCTCATCGTTTCCCAGGACTCGCTCATTCAGTCTGAGACAGGAGCAGCGGTGGCGGAGGGCACTCATCGCACATTTTTAACAATGACAATTGTGCTGCAGACAGGCTCATTGAGGCCAAGTTGCCAGAATTCTCGTTTTAAGAGAGATGGTTGTTAGCCTAGTCTGATGCCAACATTTTCTAGAATCTATTAGAAATTCCCCCTTGGACAGAATAAGCTGCAAAAAAGTTCAATCAATTCCCCAGGGAATTAGCAAATTTCCTTAGGATTTCAGTTACACGAATACGTCTCTGAAACTAAGGAAATATAACCAATAAAATTCATTATTTTATTGATTTATTAAGTAAGAGAATTTCCAGGAGAGAATTTTGCCAGAAAGAATTCCCCAGGAAAGAATTGCCCAGGAAAATGTTCCCCTGAAAGGAATTGTCTAGGAAAAATTTCCCAGCGTAGAATTGCCATAGGAAAGAATTCCCCAGAAGGCCAGAAAAGAGTTCCCCAGAAAAGAATTCCCCTGAATAGAATTCTCCAGGTAGGAATTCCCCAGGAAAGAATTTCATGCACGAATTCCAAAATAGCCAACCCGCCTCACTGGAGACTTAACTTAGCCAAGAAAGCCTTAATGACTTGGCACAGTTCGTAATTGCAACAAAATGAGATCATAAATTGGGCACAAATCCGACACAGGCTGACTCGTAGGTGTCCGCCTTTTCTCTGCTGAAGAATGCCGTCCAAGACTGTTTTTATTGGTGCCGTTTGACTATTTTTTGTGTTTATAAGGGCGACCTGCACAGTATTTTAGGATCATAGAGATTAGCTGCCTATTTTACGCGTGCGATCTAAAAATTTGCATTTCGAACACTGCCCGAGCCTGTGGCACCTCTGTGGCACCCTTTTCAAGTTGTCCCAGTTTCCAAGATGATGTCGGATTACTGCGCACAAATTGCACGAATATTCGAGGTTCAGTCTGTTTCTCTTTCGATAATGTATCAAAGTTTCTTTTGTTTTTCTGCCCGCACCGGGATAAACAAATTATTTTACAGTCTAAACACAATAAATTTAATCTTAGTTTAAAATTGAAGTATCTATTGAGCGGAGAGGAAATAGTTTAAGGAGGCTGGCTCGCTTTCAGAGTGATGTTGAAATCCCCAATTCACAATTCCTTGTTCAGAGATTCGCCAAACTTCATATCGGATCGCTTCACTAAAGTTCACAGACTAGAAACTTCACAGAATTGAAATGCTCAAAGCATTGGTAGGTATTTGTTTGGAGAATGTGAAAGTTTGGGGAATGTTAAGATTGGGGAATATGAAGATTGAGGAATGTGAAGATTGGGGAATGTGAAGATTGGGGAATGTGAAGATTGGAGAATGTGAAGATTGGGGAATGTGAAGATTGGGGAATGTGAACATTGAGGAATGTTAAGATTGGGGAATGTGAAGATTGGGGAATGTGAAGACTGGGGAATGTGAAGATTGGGGAATGTGAACATTGAGGAATGTGAAGATTGGGGAATGTGAAGATTGGGGAATGTGGAGATTGGGGAATGTGAACATTGAGGAATATGAAGATTGGGGAATGTGAAGATTGGGGAATGTGAAGATTGGGGAATGTGAAGATTGGGGAATGTGAAGATTGCGGAATGTGAAGATTGGGGAATGTGAAGCTTGGGGAATGTGAACATTGAGGAATGTTAAGATTGGGGAATGTGAAGATTGGGGAATGTGGAGATTGGGGAATGTGAACATTGAGGAATATGAAGATTGGGGAATGTGAAGATTGGGGAATGTGGAGATTGGGGAATGTGAAGATAGGGAAATGTAAACATTAGGGAATGTATTAACATTAGGGTTGAAGAATGTGAAGGTTGGGGAATGTAAAGGTTGAGAAATGTGAAGATTTAAGAATGTGAAGATCGAGGAACGTGAAGGCTGGAGAATCTGAAGCTCGGAGATTTTAATGTTTTTTCCAAACGTTAACTTCGGGGCTTGTAAATTAGGGGCTATTGGAGATTGTGAATTCGTGAATCACCTCCAGCATTGTTGGATAAGGAAACACGGCATTCAGGCCAGCGCAAGACGGCTTTTAATGTCGATTAGGGCTATCCTAGAGATCCTGGACGATGAGGCCGCCCAGCCAGTGTTCCACAGCAATAAAATCGAGCGAGTTTCAGGGTGCAGAGATGGGAGGATTTGGGGCCCTCCGTGGCTCCCCCCTCATTAGCAATTCAATCGGAAGTGATTAATGTGTGCGCGTGCCGTGCCTTGGGATAAAGCCTGAACTGAAATCAGCCTGCTCGCTTTCGGATGCCCCCCCCCACTCCCCGAAGCAGAAGATTAAAAAGGAAATGCGGAAGCGAACGACGAGCGGAGAGATTAGAGGAGACCAGACGACACGAGAGAAGGCCAGTGGAGGGGCGCTGGGCAGGGGCAGACAGACAGACAAGCACAGAGGGAGAAACATGGTTTCCAAATTCTGAGCACAGACCGGTCATGCGGTGACCCAGATAGTGGAGAGGAAGCAGCAGCAGCAGCAGCAGCAGCTGTAACAGAAACTTTATTGTCTAAGAATCGACACACACTCAGTTGGGCATGGGTGTCTGCTTTTTCTGTCAAGAAGCACCTGGCAGTGTGAGAATGTAATTTACTTTCAAGGTTCCAAGGTGTTTTACAACTAAAAGCAGACAAGCAAGCAATAATTCTTCCAAGCATGTCTGCTACTAGATTTTTTCTCCAATATTATTTTGAAGCTTTAGAAATCTGCGTACCCGAAGTTATTGAAGTGTCAGCTTTTCGATGGGGGGGCAGACATGGGAGAAATCCCAGCTGCTGCCGGCGTCAATGGTAATCGGACTCCAAGCTCTCAGTCCTCCTCCTCCTCCGCACGGGCTTAAAATGCTCTCTGATAATTAATTGCATGCAAGACCTGGGCGGAACTTTGGCCGCCTTTGGGCTTGCGCAAACCTTATGCGAATGTATGCCTATAGTCGTATGTGTGTGTATATACTGTTAAGTCTCTTGATTGCGCAATCATTTACAGTCAAACGCCTGCGGGTTAAACTCGCCGGTCACGGTTGAACCCCCCCCCCTCCCGCGAGTGCCTGACTGCGCTGCAGACGCTCATTAAAGCCAGGTACAATGCGTTAAACAATGGAACTTATACACTCGAAGCTTCAAAAACCCGCCAAACCAGAATTGTATAAGAGGCTTCTGTATGCTTAAACTGCTTTTGCTGCTTCTGCTATTAGAAGAGTGACCCTTTAGTCCGAGCGAAAGCAGGAGGCAAACATGGCGCGGGCGGGCCTTAGCGCTGAGTGGCCGGTTTGAGTGGCCGGCAAAAGCACTTCGGTGCCTGTCGTAGCGGGACAAAATCAGACCAATTGGTGGCTGTGGCCCTCTTCTAAAAGCAGAGAGCAGAACAAGAGAGGAAGGAGAAAAGCGTCGCGGATAATGGCGGACCCGAAGGGTTGGTCAAAGAGAATTGGGAGCTGTTAAACTGGATTTTCATTTTAATTTCTCAATTTGCTCTGCTCAACCTGAGCACCTCACTATTGCGAGAAGGTGGCTGCCCTCTCGAACAGTAAACGAATGGGCTCAATTGCTTTGACTAGGAGCAAATCTAATTGCTGTCAAACAGAAGACCTGTTTGCTCGATTGTTCTCCGTCCCTAATGTTTTACTTTTAACATAATTATGAAATATGATTAATAGGGCTGAATATTTCTTGAAAAAACTCAACGAGCGGTAAAAGCGTGACTCTCGCGCCGCCACCCCAGGTTCGATTCCGTTCGCGGTCACATTTATTTGGGGCTTGTGTGCATGAACATTGGCCTATAGGTTGGCGTGCGATTTGAAGACAGACAGACAGACAGACAGACAGACAGACAGACAGACAGACAGACAGACAGACAGACAGGCAGACAGACAGACAGACAGACAGACAGACAGACAGACAGACAGACAGACAGACAGACAGACAGACAGACAGACAGACAGATAGGCAGACAGACAGACAGACAGACAGACAGACAGACAGACAGACAGACAGACAGGCAGACAGACAGACAGACAGACAGACAGACAGACAGACAGACAGACAGACAGACAGACAGACAGACAGACAGACAGACAGACAGACAGACAGACAGACAGACAGACAGACAGACAGACAGACAGACAGACAGACAGACAGACAGACAGACAGACAGGCAGACAGACAGACAGACAGACAGACAGACAGACAGACAGACAGACCGACAGACACACAGACAAACAGACAGACAGACAGTCACAGACAGACTCCCAAGGCACAGAGACTAGACAGTCAGGGCCGCTGTACACCCTGTGTGAGCGTGTGTACGAGTGCGTGCCTGTGTACAGTATTCAGGAGGCAGCGGAACGGGCAGGATTGCCGTCAGCGCTGGTTGTGGAACATGTCGCCGAAGGCGTAGCGCCAGGGTGCTTGCAGCCCTGCTGCAAATCTTTATTTATTTATTTTATGGTAAGCTGATATTGCAAAAACGAATAAATTTCTGCATATTTGTTTTTTAACTTAACTCCACCTACAATGTCAATCAATGCACAAATTTGAATTTCTACAAACTGCTCTGCGCTATCTGATTACACCAAATCTGCAGCCAGTCGTGCATGAAAATACTGCTTAGCTAATTTGTTCGGGCTAGAACTGATGCAGATCTTATCCCTAAAAATGTTATAGTGCTCAGCAGCTGGTGGTGTATCAAATTCTGCAACTCTGCATTTGTCACGTCCTCAATACATTTCGACTTTTTTATGTGTATTGCTATTAATAGAAATTTGATACTTTCAATGGAGAAGCGCTTCGTCCGGTCTGGGTGAAACTTGCTGGTTTCCCCTGCAGTCCACAGAATTAGTGCTTGTAGTTAGCGCGTTGGACTTGGATCCGTGACTTGAGAAGGATTTTCTAATCTTTATTGTCTCGCACCATCTCTTGTGTCTTCTACCTGACACATTCTATCGCGTCATGTAGAACTTCCTGACACAATATTACCTGACACATTCTATCGCGTCATGTAGAACTTCCTGACACAATATTACCTGACACATTCTATCGCGTCATGTAGAACTTCCTGACACAATATTACCTGACACATTTTATTGCGTCGCCTATAACTTCCTGACACAGTAGCATCTGACACATTTTATTGCGTCACCTATAACTTCCTGACACAGTAGCATCTGACACATTTTATTGCGTCACCTATAACTTCCTGACACAGTAGCATCTGACACATTTTATTGCGTCACCTATAACTTCCTGACACAGTAGCATCTGACACATTTTATTGCGTCACCTATAACTTCCTGACACAGTAGCATCTGACACATTTTATTGCGTCACCTATAACTTCCTGACACAGTAGCATCTGACACATTTTATTGCGTCACCTATAACTTCCTGACACAGTAGCATCTGACACATTTTATTGCGTCACCTATAACTTCCTGACACAGTAGCATCTGACACATTTTATTGCGTTACCTAGAACTTCCTGACACAGTAGCATCTGACACATTTTATTGCGTCACCTATAACTTCCTGACACAGTAGCATCTGACACATTTTATTGCGTCACCTATAACTTCCTGACACAGTAGCATCTGACACATTTTATTGCGTCACCTATAACTTCCTGACACAGTAGCATCTGACACATTTTATTGCGTCACCTATAACTTCCTGACACAGTAGCATCTGACACATTTTATTGCGTCACCTATAACTTCCTGACACAGTAGCATCTGACACACTGACATGTACGCAGTCTGATATCTGCTGTTCAGAACTATCGCTCATTCCAGCCACTAACTGTCAGTCAAGTCAATCAATTTTCGTCAAAATTTCTGTCAGCCCTTGCGAGAGAAGCTCATTTTAAAATCTTATTCGTCAGTCAACAGTCTCCTCTGA
The DNA here is from genome assembly GCA_002269645.1 of Macrostomum lignano. Lineage (NCBI taxonomy): Eukaryota > Metazoa > Platyhelminthes > Macrostomidae > Macrostomum > Macrostomum lignano. The sequence goes on along the minus strand of NIVC01002206.1, from coordinate 74,573 downwards.
TTTCGTTTGCTTATAAAATTTCTAATTCTTATCATTTCATTATGCCTCTAAGAATATATAATAATTATCGAATTTCTCACGCCTCGTGCAACAGCTCCGAAGTCCCGAAAGTTGCCTGAGGGGACACCTGCCAGCCCGGGGGGGGGGGCACAGCAGCGCAGCAGGTGGTCTCTCAGCGGACAGACGCGCGTGCGTGCCACTCCCCCTCCGCCTCCCTCCCCACCGAAGGTGGCAAATACAGAAATAGGAGACGGGACTAAAAGAGGAAAATGGGCCCCCCCATTTCCTGCTGAATAGATAGCGAGCGAGAGAGAAAAAGGCTGTCTGTCTGTCTGTCTATGGTATTAATGGGACCGAAAAAATCGTCGCCCCCCCCCTCAGCCCCCTCAGACCATAGACAATCGCGGCGAAAATAACCTGATACCAATTAGGGGTTTTTGGCCGGGCTGGGCGGGCTTGGGATGAGGGGGTTGCCCCGTCCTTTCTGTCGTCTCTGAGCCCCCCGAGCCTGATTGTGCTTCCTTCCGCTTGAACCTTCGCCGCCTCCCATCTGGGGTCTCCCATTGCCAGTCCCAGGCCAGAGAGGGCACAGAGGCTCCCTGTCAGGCGCCCAGACACAGGCTAAAAGGCGCCCAAATTTATATATTATAAGTGAAAGAAATCTGAAAGTAACAGGTGTTCCCTGAGGCGGGGTTTCCCCTCGAACCCCTCTAAAACCAAAACCCTTTCACTGGCTTCCTACTGCTGCGCGTTAATTGGGGAAAATTGGGTATTGGAGCAAGAGCTCGAAGAGAATTAGACTGCCGAGCCTTTGACAGCTCTTAGCGGGAGGGCTGTGATGAGGGCGGAAAAAAGTGCTATGAAGACGACCCTGCACCTGCTCCATCGTACTCAGCAGGGGCGGCTGGAGATTGATAACGCGCAGGTTTTGTCACCAACTGGCTTGAGAGAATCAGACGGAGACAGAGAATGATCAACGCAATTTTGATTGCGTCAATGCCTACTGGCAAACTCTGCTTGCGCAAGAAAGTCCGCAGTTTGAGAACGATTAGGACTGAAAGGGCAGAGATACGGAGAACAATGCAGAAGGGTTGCTGGGGCAGCCGCAGGGTGGCGGAGTCGAAAAAGAAGAAAAACGAACTGTTTGCGCAACTCCTGCGTCTTATTATTTAGTTGCCGTTTCTGATTGCGCAGACCAGACCTGAGAGTCTTTTATCCTGTTTATTTAATTACTGTTGCTTTGGCAACTATGAATTTACCTTTTTTCAGCAGATTTGAGTTAGTTTCCGATTGAGGACGTTGAGCATTTTCTCTGTCTGTCTGTCTGTCTGTCTGTCTGCCTGCCTGCCTGCCTGCCTGCCTGCTTGCCTGTCTGTCTGCCTGTCTGTCTTTGTGTCTGTCTTAGTGTCTGTTTGTCTGTCTGTCTGTCTGCTTGCCTGTCTATCTGTCTGTCTGTCTGTCTGTCTGTCTGCCTGCCTGCCTGTCTGTCTGTCTGTCTGTCAGTCTGTCTGTCTGTCTGTCTGTTTGTCTGTCTGTCTGTCTCTCTGTCTGTCTGCCTGCCTGTCAATAAATTCATAGATCCGTCAGCCCCAACTGATGGAGGTGGGTATCCAGCAGTGTCAGACAGTCAATCTCGCTATCTCTTTAGTCTTGACTTGATCAGTCTCTCAGCAATCGATTCCATAATTAGGCGTTAGTTGCCACCCAGCGCAGGACAGGCGGGTACCAACACCTTGCACAGGCGGTCGCCGATCGGGTGTTCCCTCCGCTCGCTGACAGCCCCAACTAAAAAGGGCGGTGGCGCGTGCCCCGCGCCTGAGGACCAACTCCAGCGAATCGATATTTAAATTAGTGCGTCGAGTGTCCCGTCTGCCCCGGCTCGGGTTTTGGGCTGCCGCTATCTGCCACGGCGGGGCGGTGGCCCAGGCCAAGGAAGAGTCAGCGAAGCATATGGAGACTCCGGCAGGCAGCCAGGGCGCCAACACAGCGAATAATTGACCCCCCCCCCACCCGCCTCACCGACAGTCAAACAAAACCTTTGAGTCTGAAGGAAAGCCGACACAGGCGGGCGATGCCGAGCCATGGCAACCGCCAGTTAAGGAAGGAAGGAATTGCCGCCGCGACCCGGCCAGACAGTTAGTTTATGGGCCAATCCTCAGATGGGGTTGGTCGCCGAGTTTCAAGTCGGGAGAGCGACGTGAAAACTCTCCAAACTACTCTCGAACTCAGATGAGCACAGTCGCGCAACCCGGGAGGCACTGGCCGACCGGGCGGGCGCAGGTGCTTCGGCGTGGAATTTTCAAGTAGAATTTTTATCGAACTGCATACTCGTAGAAATAGACTCTCGAGAGGCAGCTCTGCATAGACAGACGTCTATGGTATAAAGACTGGCTTTGAGGGCGGAGTTGCACCAACTGAGGCTTCGGTTTTTTAGCACCTTTTCTTGTCGTGTGCGAATAAAATTAGGCTGAAAAAACTTCCCCATATATAACTCCCCCCCCCCCTAGACCTAAGCGCTCACTCTCAGAGAGAGAGAATGGTCTTGTTGATGGCGCCTCTGAGATGTCCATCAAATCGTTCACCAGGCAGCCTAACCCTGCATACCGGTCTGCTCCAGTTTCCAGGACTGCGATCGAGTCACAGAGCCACCTTGAGTAATAATAACAATAATACATCAACTCATATAGCGACAGCACCTGACCCGATCTGTCAGTCAATAGCCAGTTTTTTCCTGAGCGGAATGCTGTGGCTGTTGCTCAACTCAACCGGAAACAGAGCATGCGTGAACTCGCAAATAAAAACACACACAGGGGGCGGTGGGTCGGAGTCGGTCAGGGCAGCTGCAAATTTCTGTTTCGTACGTTTTTTGCTCTTCTCAGTTTCTTCAGTTTTCTCTTGGCAGGGGGGGGGGTGGCTACCGAGTCAGGCTGCGGCCAGCAGCAGTGGCGACCCCCGGGTTTCCCAGGCCGCCCCAGCCCTGGAATCCGGCCGCTCCACTCACCCGCTGCTAGCCCGGGCTTGAGTTGGCAGGCGGCCAGACATCTGTAGAAAAAACTAAGCGAAGACGAGACTCTCGAACTACTGGGGCTGTCCGGAAATTACCGCCAGTGTTTGCTCATACTGGAAATTTGAATATTCTCCTATTTGAGTCATGGTAGCGGCCTTAGAAAAGCAGATAGATAGGTAGATAGATAGATAGATAGATAGATAGATAGATAGATAGATAGGTAGATAGATAGATAGATAGATAGATAGATAGATAGATAGATAGATAGGTAGATAGATAGATAGATAGATAGATAGATAGATAGATAGATAGATAGATAGATAGATAGGTAGATAGATAGATAGATAGATAGATAGATAGATAGATAGATAGATAGATAGATAGATAGATAGATAGATAGATAGATAGATAGATAGATAGATAGATAGATAGATAGATAGATAGATAGATAGATAGATAGATAGATAGATAGATAGATAGATAGATAGATAGATAGATAGATAGATAGATAGATAGATAGATAGATAGATAGATAGATAGATAGAAAGATAGATAGATAGATAGAAAGATAGATAGATAGATAGACAGACAGACAGACAGACAGACAGACAGACAGACAGACAGACAGACAGACAGACAGACAGACAGACAGACACTGATGCAATGCTTGCCTAAAAATCAAATAGGCTTTTGGAATTTTCAGTCATTCAGAAATCAGTTTCGCCTCTCGCTGCTGTCAGTTTATTGTTTCAACTGCAACATAAACGGAGCGATCGCCCCCCCTCTCTTGAGTTGAAATGAGACGACTGCATAATGAAGCTAAGCTGCTGGTTCTAAACCGAATGCATCCACTACAGCAGTGTCCCGCGGTCTCCAGCTGTGAACGGCGGGGACTCTCCATCGGACAGGATCGGGAAGTCAGTCGTCCAGCAGAATCCGAGCTCCCGAGCCGGGCCATTTTGGGCTTCTTTTGTTTTCACAACGGCCCCCTCTTTCAACTATTTTTTCCTAACCGAATTTCTGGGACTTCTGCAACTGTCACAAAAATGTCAAGGTGAGGTTGTAGAGAGCGAAAAAAAACTTCGTTTATATGCAAGGATTGTCAAGATGGAAGCTGCAGATGAAGCTAGTATACTGAGGTGTAGGGTTTTCCTCAGTTCTTGGCTGTCAGGAGAAAAGACAAATATACAAATGGTGTGGTGGCGTCTCTTGGAACGGTTTCTGATGGTCAATCTGATCAAGGAGGTGCCTTGAAGCAGGAGCTGGAATATCTAGATTCCAGTCCTCATTTCTCATGAGAGGGCGCCAGCTACAGAGGGGGCGCCAGCTACAGAGGGGGCGCCAGCTACAGAGGGGGCGCCAGCTACAGAGGGGGCGCCAGCCACAGAGAGGGCGCGAGCTACAGAGGGGGCACCAGCTACAGAGGGGGCGCCAGTGTAAGAGAGGGCGCCAGCTACCGAGAGGGCGCGAGCTACAGAGGGGGTGCCAGCTACAGAGGGGGCGCCAGCTACAGAGGGGCGCCAGCTACAGAGAGGGTTCGAGCTACAGAGGGGGCGCCAGCTACAGAGGGGGCGCCAGTGTAAGAGAGGGCGCCAGCTACCGAGAGGGCGCGAGCTACAGAGGGGGTGCCAGCTACAGAGGGGGCGCCAGCTACAGAGGGGCGCCAGCTACAGAGAGGGCCCCAGCTACAGAGAGGGCGCCAGCTACAGAGAGGGCGCCAGCTACAGAGAGGGCGCCAGCTGTAGAGAGGGCGCCAGCTACAGAGAGGGCGCGGGCTACAGAGGGGGCGCCAGTGTAAGAGAGGGCGCCAGTGTAAGAGAGGGCGCCAGCTACAGAGAGGGCGCCAGCTACAGAGAGGGCGCCAGCTACAGAGAGGGCGCCAGCTACAGAGAGGGCGCCAGCTGTAGAGAGGGCGCCAGCTACAGAGAGGGCGCGGGCTACAGAGGGGGCGCCAGTGTAAGAGAGGGCGCCAGTGTAAGAGAGGGCGCCAGTGTAAGAGAGGGCGCCAGCTACCGAGAGGGCGCGAGCTACAGAGGGGGTGCCAGCTACAGAGAGGGCGCGGGCTACAGAGGGGGCGCCAGCTACAGAGGGGGCGCCAGCCACAGAGAGGGCGCCAGTGTAAGAGAGGGCGCCAGTGTAAGAGAGGGCGCCAGTGTAAGAGAGGGCGCCAGCTACCGAGAGGGCGCGAGCTACAGAGGGGGTGCCAGCTACAGAGGGGACGCCAGCTACAGAGGGGCGCCAGCTACAGAGAGGGTTCGAGCTACAGAGGGGGCGCCAGCTACAGGGGGGGCGCCAGTGTAAGAGAGGGCGCCAGCTACCGAGAGGGCGCGAGCTACAGAGGGGGTGCCAGCTACAGAGGGGACGCCAGCTACAGAGGGGCGCCAGCTACAGAGAGGGTTCGAGCTACAGAGGGGGCGCCAGCTACAGAGGGGGCGCCAGTGTAAGAGAGGGCGCCAGCTACCGAGAGGGCGCGAGCTACAGAGGGGGTGCCAGCTACAGAGGGGGCGCCAGCTACAGAGGGGCGCCAGCTACAGAGAGGGCCCCAGCTACAGAGAGGGCGCCAGCTACAGAGAGGGCGCCAGCTACAGAGAGGGCGCCAGCTGTAGAAAGGGCGCCAGCTACAGAGAGGGCGCGGGCTACAGAGGGGGCGCCAGCTACAGAGGGGGCGCCAGCTACTGAGGGGGCGCCAGCTACTGAGGGGGCGCCAGTGTAAGAGAGGGCGCCAGTGTAAGAGAGGGCGCCAGTGTAAGATAGGGCGCCAGTGTAAGAGAGGGCGCCAGCTACCGAGAGGGCGCCAGTGTAAGAGAGGGCGCCAGTGTAAGAGAGGGCGCCAGTGTAAGAGAGGGCGCCAGTGTAAGAGAGGGCGCCAGTGTAAGAGAGGGCGCCAGTGTAAGAGAGGGCGCCAGCTACCGAGAGGGCGCCAGCTACTGAGGAGGCGCCAGCTACAGAAGGGCTACCAGCTACAGCTACAGACGACTGGTTTTGTATGCCGGCTGCAATTAGCTGCTTGTCACAATGCCACTCCTACTGAGACTAAGAAGGCTGAAAGCATATTCTAGGTAGAATAGGGATTGCAATCCAATATTTTAAGTTCTGTTTAATCAGCTCTATGGTTAATTCCACTACAACACAACTCACTGAGGAAGGGGAGGCTGTCTAAACATTTTACCAACTGCGCGCTGCTTGGTAGAGTTAGCAGGTGTTTCAAGGTCTTGCTCAGATTTCTGATAGTCAGACATCATGCATTACACACTATAGGTAGTCTGCAGGATTTACGGATGTGTTGCTACAATTTAGCGCGCACTTGTGGAGTCAGGATTGTTTATATTGTTGGAGGCTTATACAGTATTGTATCAAACCTGTCTCTGCGGTTTTACAGTCTGAACTGAATGTGTTTGGGCTTGGATGTGTATACAAATCCAAGCGTATTATTTTGTGCGCTTTTGCGTTCGGTACGGATGGACTGCGTTTCACTGCAGCATTCGGTGAAAGTGAGACATGGGGCTCAGTAAGAGAGAGAGAGAGAGAGTCAGTGAGAGAGTCAGTGGGAGAGTCAGTGAGAGAGTCAGTGAGAGAGTCAGTGAGAGAGTCAGTGAGAGAGTCAGTGAGAGAGTCAGTGGGAGAGTCAGTGAGAGAGTCAGTGAGAGAGTCAGTGAGAGAGTCAGTGAGAGAGTCAGTGGGAGAGTCAGTGAGAGAGTCAGTGGGAGAGTCAGTGAGAGAGTCAGTGAGAGAGTCAGTGAGAGAGTCAGTGAGAGAGTCAGTGAGAGAGTCAGTGAGAGAGTCAGTGAGAGAGTCAGTGAGAGAGTCAGTGAGAGAGTCAGTGAGAGAGTCAGTGAGAGAGTCAGTGAGAGAGTCAGTGAGAGAGTCAGTGAGAGTCAGTGAGAGAGTCAGTGAGAGAGTCAGTGAGAGAGTCAGTGAGAGAGTCAGTGGGAGAGTCAGTGAGAGAGTCAGTGAGAGAGTCAGTGAGAGAGTCAGTGAGAGAGTCAGTGAGAGAGTCAGTGAGAGAGTCAGTGAGAGAGTCAGTGAGAGAGTCAGTGAGAGAGTCAGTGAGAGAGTCAGTGAGAGAGTCAGTGAGAGAGTCAGTGAGAGAGTCAGTGAGAGAGTCAGTGAGAGAGTCAGTGAGAGAGTCAGTGAGAGAGTCAGTGAGAGAGTCAGTGAGAGAGTCAGTGAGAGAGTCAGTGAGAGTCAGTGAGAGAGTCAGTGAGAGAGTCAGTGGGAGAGTCAGTGAGAGAGTCAGTGAGAGAGTCAGTGAGAGAGTCAGTGAGAGAGTCAGTGAGAGAGTCAGTGAGAGAGTCAGTGAGAGAGTCAGTGAGAGAGTCAGTAAGAGAGTCAGTGAGAGAGTCAGTGAGAGAGTCAGTGAGAGAGTCAGTGAGAGAGTCAGTGAGAGAGTCAGTGAGAGAGTCAGTAAGAGAGTCAGTGAGAGAGTCAGTGAGAGAGTCAGTGAGAGAGTCAGTGAGAGAGTCAGTGAGAGAGTCAGTGAGAGAGTCAGTAAGAGAGTCAGTGAGAGAGTCAGTGAGAGAGTCAGTGAGAGAGTCAGTGGGAGAGTCAGTGAGAGAGTCAGTGAGAGAGTCAGTGAGATAGTCAGTGAGAGAGTCAGTGAGAGAGTCAGTGAGAGAGTCAGTGAGAGAGTCAGTGAGAATATTAGTGAAAGTGTCAGTGGGAGTCAGTGGGAGAGAAAAGAACAGAGAGAAGGGATATTCACGACTAGCTGGTTCCTCAGTTTCAGAGTTCGCTAAAAGTTCGAACCAGTAGGGTGCAAGCGCACCGCAGTGTGGCAGTCAATATCTCCGCAGCTTCATCCGCAGCTTCCCAGCGTCTCACACTGGGATGTCGTATATAACTAATTGAAACCGAAACTCGATGTGCCTCTATAGAATTTCAAAGCCCATTGCAGCTACGTGTTTTTATAGAGCGGCCATCTCCAAGCTGAAGAAATACCATATAGTTATTTTAATGGTACCCATTGCTCTGCAGCTGTAGGGGGCTGGTCCGCCATCTGGCAACCAGAATTCTCACGGAATCTATGTTATATGAATATATAAGCCTTTGCCTTGACTCCCAAATAGATCTTCGAAGGGGTCTAAATCCCAACTGTCAAACGGCATGGTGGGGTGGCGCGGAGCCCGGACCTGTGTTTGCTTTGGGATTCTAAGAGAAACTCAGAATCCCAATTATAATATATGTAAATTGTAAAAATCCTTTGGCTGTGCAATGGGCGCGCAGGGAACTCGGGCCATATGCTCCTTGGTAGCATGCGATTCTTAAAACTGTTTTATTACAACCCGAATCGTCACCAACCCGAGGGTTCACCAACCCGAATATTCACTAAACAGAATCTACAACCAAACAGAATCTTCACCATCCAAAATATTCACCAACCCGAATCTTCAACAACCCGAATCTTCACCAACCCTAATCTTTCCCATCCAGAATCTTCACCAACCCGAGTCTTCACCAACCCGAATCTTCACCAACCCGAATCTTCACCAACCCGAATCTTCACCAACCCGAATCTTCACCAACCCGAATCTTCACCAACCCGAATCTTCACCAACCCGAAGCTTCACCAACCCGAATCTTCGCCAACCCGAATCTTCCTTAACCCGAATCTTCCTCAACCTGAATCTTCACCATCCAAAATATTTACCAACCCGAATCTTCACCAACCCGAATCTTCACCAACCCGAATCTTCACCAACCCGAATCTTCGCCAACCCGAATCTTCCCCAACCCGAATCTTCACCAACCCGAATCTTTACTGACCGAAATTCGATTTGTGATTTAAGGATTTCCGTCAAGACCCGAATCTTCACCAACCCGAAGCTTCACCAACCCGAATCTTCGCCAACCCGAATCTTCCTTAACCCGAATCTTCCCCAACCTGAATCTTCACCATCCAAAATATTTACCAACCCGAATCTTCACCAACCCGAATCTTCACCAACCCGAATCTTCACCAACCCGAATCTTCGCCAACCCGAATCTTCCCCAACCCGAATCTTCACCAACCCGAATCTTTACTGACCGAAATTCGATTTGTGATTTAAGGATTTCCGTCAAGATGGGCCGATTACCATTTGAGCGATAACACTGGCTTCAATTGCAACATATAGCGAATATTTGAGACAGTCAAACTTCAACCAGGCTGCCAAAAGCAAATATGATCCCAATAAAAAGAAACCGCCATTCTGATCCCCTTTAACTAAGCCGCAGAGCAGCCAGTCAGTCGCTGCCTGGCAACTCCCCCCCCCCCCGGATCTGTCCGCACGACTTTGACGGGACCGGCTTCGACAAAAAAAACGAAGTTTTTTATTTCTAATCATAAAAAAATATACTTCACGCACGCAGCTCATCTCATATTTTCAATCCGCTGAGGGAGTCAACCGTCAATCGGCTCGGCTCTTGCTGTCATCAGATTGTTTGCTTTGCATTAAAATCCCACCGTCAAACCCCCCCCCCCGAAAAAAAGCTAGAACTCTGACGGACTTGTGCCTTGGATACAGAGCATTATTTCTACTTTACTTAGATGAGGCTTAACCAAATTGCTAAAAGGTAAACAGCGGGGC
>NIVC01002206.1:0-60000 GCA_002269645.1 Macrostomum lignano | reverse complement strand
CACCATTTTTTCTATTAGCCAGGGGAAACTCAATGGGAAAGCTGTTGGGGGGATTTCTGCTGGTACCTGGTGAGTCCTGGAGCTGCCACAGATGGCCTATCAACAATAATGCAGCAAGGAGACTGACTGATGGTGCAATAGAAGCTGGAGTAAACCACTCTTCGATGGCAAAAGAACTCACTCTTTTTCAGAAATTTTAAAGCAATTTTTTTGATTTCAGGCGCAAATACCACGAGAAAATATATAAAACCAAACGTTGCGTGCAAAGTGAACAACTGCAGTCAACTCCAAAGTTGTGGTTTTTTAGGCCTCCTTGGGCTGAAACTTTGCATGCGGGCTTTTGAAGCCCTCATTTCCTATAAAAACTGATCGACTGGCGTTTTTATTCAACTACCCCGAGGGAATGGGGATTGCGGAGGGCAGGCCTGTGTGTGCGGTAAAGTAGCCGTTTAATTGCTGGTTTGCGGGAGAGGCTCTGCTCTGCATAATTTTATTAATTAATTTTAGGGCACTCGGTCACGATCATGATTCATGACAAATGCGATTGAGCATCTTGGATACGGCAGTATAAGGATTACTCGCGTTAACTCCTCAAAACCGTACTCATCATTGTTATCATTAAGAGTTTTTTAGAAACCGGATGCAGTTTAAAATACTGATTTACTTATTGTAGAAACTACAAACCAGACTAAGGTTGAAAGCTTGAAATCACCAGTTTTCTTAGAAACAAGATTCAACTTGGAGTCATTAGTTTTCTTAGAATATAAACCAGATCCAACTTCGAATTTCTTAGAAACAAGGTGAATCTTAGAAGCAAGGTGAATCTTGCATTTAAAGCAAGATTCACCTTTCAATCCTGAGTTTTCTTAGAAACAAGATTCAACTTCGAATCCTGAGTTTTCTTAGAAACAAGATTCAACTTCGAATCCTGAGTTTTCTTAGAAACAAGATTCAACTTCGAATCCTGAGTTTTCTTAGAAACCAGATTCACCTTTCAATCCTGAGTTTTCTTAGAAACCAGATTCACCTTTCAATCCTGAGTTTTCTTAGAAACCATATTCAACTTCGAATCCGAAGTTTTCTTAGAAACCATATTCACCTTTCAATCCTGAGTTTTCTTAGAAACCATATTCAACTTCGAATCCGAAGTTTTCTTAGAAACCATATTCACCTTTCAATCCTGAGTTTTCTTAGAAACCAGATTCACCTTTCAATCCTGAGTTTTCTTAGAAACCAGATTCAACTTCGAATCCTGAGTTTTCTTAGAAACCAGATTCACCTTTCAATCCTGAGTTTTCTTAGAAACCATATTCAACTTCGAATCCGAAGTTTTCTTAGAAACCATATTCACCTTTCAATCCTGAGTTTTCTTAGAAACCATATTCAACTTCGAATCCGAAGTTTTCTTAGAAACCATATTCACCTTTCAATCCTGAGTTTTCTTAGAAACCAGATTCACCTTTCAATCCTGAGTTTTCTTAGAAACCAGATTCAACTTCGAATCCTGAGTTTTCTTAGAAACCAGATTCACCTTTCAATCCTGAGTTTTCTTAGAAACCAGATTCAACTTCGAATCCTGAGTTTTCTTAGAAACCAGATTCACCTTTCAATTCTGAGTTTTTTTAGAAACCAGATTTATATTTAAATCCTGAGTTTTCTTAGAAACCAGATGTAACTTCGAATCCTGAGTTTTCTTAGAAACCAGATGTAACTTCGAATCCTGAGTTTTCTTAGATAACAAGATTCAACTTCGAGTCCTTAGTTTTCTTTGAAACCACATAAAGCTTGAAATCCTGGACTTTCTTAGAAACACGATCCAACAGCATGAAGTCTCGTATCCCAAATCAAGCGATTAAACTTGGCCTCGAAATCCCAAAATTCCTCATCTGAAATCCCAAACTTGAATTTTTTAGTCTTCCAGACGCCTGGACCCACGAGTACAGTATTCAGTTAGCATTAGCACATAGACTCATATAGACTCAGAGTGAAATAGAAAAACGAGTGCCTTAACTCAAGGCCTCTCAAAATCGAACAATTCTGTGACTCATCTCGGGGGGAAAGCGGTGGACTGAGCAGGAGGGAGCATTGTTACTTATTGTATAATACGCATACTATATAATATTACTAAGCTGCCTGGCTGTGTCAAACGCAGGAGGCGGGAGGCGGAACGGGCTGCAGGAGCAGTGAATAATAGGAAAAGGGGGGCTTAGTGCAAGGGCAGGGGCAATATGAGGGCAGAGGCTTCGGGGCTTTGCTGATTGTGTGAGTGAGGGGGGGGGGGCTGAAGCGATGACGCCTGATGCTATTTTTAGACAGTGACCTCATGCGGACTTGGAAAATTTTTGCTGACTCGGCTTAAGGGGGGTCGGTGGGTGCCGCGAGGAGGTGGGGGGCGGCCGGCTTAACGCGGCCTGATTATTAATGCATGAATTTGATGTCCCCCCCAACGAAACCAAATTTCAGCATTGGCTGCTGTCGATTTGCTGCCGCGCAAAACTACTGGGATTGCTGCATGGCGCTACTGATAGTAGCATGGGTAGCTTATTGTAGTCGATTTCTTTAGAATTGAAAAAAACAGCAGATAATAATAATTTTGGTACATTCTGTTTGAATTGTCTTTCACTCATTTTTCCGTGCGAAATGTGCGGTCATTTGCTCATCATTCCCCATGGATTGTCGGTTATTAACTCATTTTTCCCCATGAATAGTCGGTTATTCACTCATTTTCCCCGTAAATTATGGATCTTTCACTCATTTTCCCCGTAAATTGTGGGTCTTTCACCCATCATTCCCCGTGAATTGTGAGTCATTCACTCATTTTTCCTCGTGAATTGTGAGTCATTCACTCATTTCTCCCCGTGAATTGTGGGTGGTTCACTCATTTTTCCCTGTGAATTGTGGATCATTCACTCATTATTCCCGTGAAATGTGGGGTCATTCAGAGCGACAGAGTACCACAGGCTTCAACGCGCCCGACTCAACGTCCAAGTTCCCGGGTTCAGTCACATTAATTTTGGTTTCGTGCTCGGGAAAGTTTTTCTTGGGGCTGGTCGTAAGATTCACACCCGTAAAGGCCAGCCAACCAGGGCACAGAGAGTGCAGTACATGCTTGATGATTAGAAAGCCAGGGCCGCTATACACCCCTGTGTGAGCGTGTGCCTGCTCAGGGCCAGCGGAACGGGCCTGACTGCTGGGATCCTCGCTGGCTGCGGGCCAATCGTCGCCTTTGAGCGGCAGTGCAGTGCTCAAAGCCCCTTTGAGTTTTCTTTGAGTCAATAAAATTGTTGAATGACTCCCGATTTCTCATTCTGAATGCACTAATACTAAAATTTTGGGGGGCCCATCACAAGCTCGAAAAATCACATCGTCGAAAAGCATCCACCGTCACAAGCTCGAAAAGTCATAAGCTCGAAAAATCATATCGTCGAAAAGTTTAGCAACCACCATCACAAGCTCGAAAACTCACAAGCTCGAAAAATCACATCGTCGAAAACTGATTTAGCAGCCGACATCACAAGCTCGATAAGTCATAAGCTCGAAAAATCATATCGTCGAAAAGTCTAGCAACCACCATCATAAGCTCGAAAAGTCACATCGTCGAAAAGTCTAGCAACCACCATCATAAGCTCGAAAAGTCACATCGTCGAAAAGGTTAGCAACCACCATCACAAGCTTGAATAGGGTTAGGGTTAGAGCTTGTGCCTTAGGGTTAGGGTTTAGGGTTAGGGTCGGGGTTAGAACTAATGCCTTTAAGTTAGGGTTTAGGGTTAGGTTAGGGTTGGGGTTAGGGTTATGGTTCAGGGTTAGGCTAGGGTACTGGTGCCTTAGGGTTAGGGTTAGTGCCTTGGGGTTAGGGTTAGGGTTAGAGCTTGTGCCTTTTCGAGCTTGTGATGATGTTAGCTAAACTTTTCGACGATGTGATTTTTCGAGCTTATGACTTTTCGAGCTTGTGATGGTGGCTGCTAAACTTTTCGACGATGTGATTTTTCGAGCTTATGACTTTTCAAGCTTGTGATGGTGGCTGCTAAACTTTTCGACGATATGATTTTTCGAGCTTATGACTTATCAAGCTTGTGATGTCGGCTGCTAAATCAGTTTTCGACGATGTGATTTTTCGAGCTTGTGAGTTTTCGAGCTTGTGAGTTTTCGAGCTTGTGATGGTGGTTGCTAAACTTTTCGACGATGTGAGTTTTCGAGCTTGTGAGTTTTCGAGCTTGTGATGGTGGTTGCTAAATCAGTTTTCGACGATGTGACTTTTCGAGCTTATGACTTTTCGAGCTTGTGATGGAGCCCTGTTTCGACGATGTGATTTTTCGAGCTTGTGATGGCGACCCGATTTAATTGTAAATCAAAGCAGCTAGCTTAATTTTTAAACTGTCGAAAAAGCATTAGGAGTTAATATTCTAAGCTTGCTACTTTCAGTAGCTAATTGCAAAAAAACAGTTACAATATCTTTGTAACAGAGGAATACCCCTAGTATCGGAATCGAAGCTTTCTAAGTTAAAAAAATGTTTCCTCAAGGAGTAATAAATCTCACTGTTTGAGAAAAAACTAGTGAAACATCCGATAGTGCTTTTGCTTGTGTTGGGTTGGAGATTTATCTAGGCCTGAGATTGGATGTTTAGGTAGGTAGGAGAGAGATTGGGGATCTGAGAAAGAGTTTAGGGTGAGGGTGAGACTAGGTAAGACTAGTCGGAGTGAGATTGGGGCTATAAGTGAGATTGGGGATCTTAGAGTGATATTGGGATCTCAGGGTGAGATTGGGATCTCATGGTGATATTGGGGATCTCAAAGTGAGATTAGGGATCTCAGGGTGAGATTCGGATCTCGGAGTGAGATTGGGGATCTCAGAGTGAGATTGGGGATATCAGAGTGAGATTGGGGATCTCAGAGTGAGATTAGAGATCTCAGGGTGAGATTGGGGATCTCAGAATGATATTGGAGATCTCAGAGTGAGATTGGGGATCTCAAAGTGAGATTGTGGATCTAAAAGTGAGATTGGAGATCTAATATTGAGCTTAGGGGTCTATAAGTGAGATTGTGAATCTCAGAGTGATATTGGGGATCTCAGAGTGAGATTGGGGATCTCAGAGTGAGATCGGGGACCTTAGAGTGAGATTGGGTATCTCAGGGTGATATTAGAGATCTAATATTAAGCTTAGGGGTCTATAAGTGAGATTGGGGATCTCAGAGTGAGACTGGGGCGAGATGTAGGAACGAGATTTGAGGGAGAATACGAGAGAAAAACGGGTAGAGAGAGGAAGAGAAAGAGGGAGAAAAGGTCAGACCGGGAGAGAGAATGAAACTTAAGATCCCATCCAACTGACTGAATTTCGATCCAATGTCAAATAATGTCAAATTCGCTCATAAGCTCACAAGGAGAGCTAAAAGTGCAGCTAAAATTAACACGCAGTGTACTTACATTCGTTGTCCATGTCCTATTTAGACCAACTGCAGTGTCTGCACTCAGTTCGCAGACATAGACTATCGCAGACAGTTTGCTCAAACTTCGAGTTTCGAATAACGCAAATCTAAACATTTGCGAATAGAAGTAACAGCACTCCGACAAAGACTGAAAAGTCACAAAGACCTGGCGCTGTGCTGGTGGCGTTAGACAAAGAAATCTGAGTCTTTGTAACCAGCTGTTCTTTCTTTTAGCTCAGTCTTTTTCTTTCTCTCTCTCAAGCGGCTCAGTTCGGTTCTCGCTGCCTGCTTTCCCGCCGGCCTTCCTAAATACTGTATTGGCAGGGCCGGAGGTGAGGCGGGTTTGGCCTAGTTTGGCCAAGGAGATCGTAAACTAGAGTCTGGATTGCCAACTGTTCCCAATAGAACCTCATTTTCAGACACACGGCAGGGACAAATGCATAGAGGGGTAGAGCTGATGGCAAATGCTGGACTTTTTATTGTAACTGGAGGGGCGGGAAGAGCCGCAACCCCCAAGGCTCTTGGTGGGTGGGCGCCCCTGTCTCTTGGTGGACGCCACTGTCTCTTGGTGGGCGCCCCTGTCTCTTGGTGGACGCCACTGTCTCTTGGTGGGCGCCCCTGTCTCTTGGTGGACGCCCCTGTCTCTTGGTGGACGCCACTGTCTCTTGGTGGACGCCACTGTCTCTTGGTGGACGCCACTGTCTCTTGGTGGACGCCACTGTCTCTTGGTGGACGCCACTGTCTCTTGGTGGACGCCACTGTCTCTTGGTGGACGCCACTGTCTCTTGGTGGACGCCACTGTCTCTTGGTGGACGCCACTGTCTCTTGGTGGACGCCACTGTCTCTTGGTGGACGCCACTGTCTCTTGGTGGACGCCACTGTCTCTTGGTGGACGCCACTGTCTCTTGGTGGACGCCACTGTCTCTTAGTGGACGCCACTGTCTCTTGGTGGGCGCCACTGTCTCTTGGTGGGCGCCCCTGTCTCTTGGTGGACGCCCCTGTCTCTTGGTGGACGCCACTGTCTCTTGGTGGACGCCACTGTCTCTTGGTGGACGCCACTGTCTCTTGGTGGACGCCACTGTCTCTTGGTGGACGCCACTGTCTCTTAGTGGACGCCACTGTCTCTTGGTGGGCGCCACTGTCTCTTGGTGGACGCCACTGTCTCTTGGTGGACGCCACTGTCTCTTAGTGGACGCCACTGTCTCTTGGTGGGCGCCACTGTCTCTTGGTGGGCGCCACTGTCTCTTGGTGGACGCCCCTGTCTCTTGGTGGACGCCCCTGTCTCTTGGTGGACGCCACTGTCTCTTGGTGGGCGCCCCTGTCTCTTGGTGGGTACGCCACTGTCTCTTGGTGAGCGCTCCCTAACCCCTGCCTCTTAGGCCGATGGATGCCACGTTCAAGGGGTGGCAAAAGTTGAGCTCACGTCTTTCGTTGAGCTTTGTTACCTCTTTCATTTAGTTTTGGGGGAGCGCAATTTTCTGGGACGGTTGAATGTTTCAAGAAAGCTTTGTACGTGTAATTTTATCAATATTTTGGAACTGAACGTTAACCGCTTGAAAACTTTTTAAATCCTTGACAGAATTTTAAACTATAGTTTTTTGGCTTATAAAATTTAGTTTCATCAAGCAGAACTTAATGATTGCTTTAGACAGGAGCGGATCTAGGATCTTTCCTCCAGGGGGGCAGATGACCCCCTTGACCTCCCCCCCCCTTGGATCCTTAAATGAGCAGTTATATAGGGAAAGAGTTGCTTTATTCCAGATTCTGACAGCTCCAAATCCCAGTCCTAAAATAAATGATGAGGAGAAAAGAAACACGCAGAAATATGGTAACCAATAATGCCACAATTGCTTCAGATACCGAGAGAAAACAAAGCTTTAAACCGGGGGAGGGGGGTTCCTACACCGCAGCAACATCATCCGAGGCCACTGAAATTTCCCTTTTACACGGAAAAAGAATCACTTGCATTTGGGTGCCGAATTGACGCTAAAATCTTATAATTGACGCTGAAATATTTTAATTAGCAACAAAAACTTTTAATTGGCGCTAAAAACTTTTATTTGGCGCTGAAATCTTTTAATTCGCGCCAAAAACTTTTAATTGGCGCTAAAAACTTTTATTTGGCGCTGAAATCTTTTAATTAGCAACAAAAACTTTTAATTGGCGCTAAATCTTTTAATTGGCGCTAAAACTTTTATTTGGCGCTGAAATCTAGTTGGGGCTGTAAGCTTTTATTTGGAACTTAATTAAAACGAAAAAATGGTATTTTTTCTAAGATGTGAAAAGGAAATATTTTTGACCTAATTGGCGCCAAAATAATATTTTGTTCAGTGATTCGGAACCGGGACAGAAATGGTTCTGAAAGCGAACGAGATTGCTACGGAGTACATGGATGCGTTGTGAAATTTCGTATCCGTGTTGGCCTGAGATTCAGATTTTGTCGGCCTTCACAGCTCCGATTCTTCTGATGCAATCCAGATTCTCTCTTTGGAACTCTTTGGCAATGGCTCAGCAAATGCTTTATTGCTCTCGCAGTTTCCTTGTTTAACAAAATATTACGAGCCACAAAGACTTCAAAACAAAGACCGGCGGGACCAAAGGACCGGACAGAGGTTTCCTAACGTTATGGAAATTAGTTTTTTTAAAATAGATATTTTATTTTTGGCTTTAAATCGCTGGAGAGTATTCGGGGCCCGTGTTTCTACTCTGCATATACGAGCTCCTATGACTCTTTGATTTCACTTGTACGAGTTTGATCTGTCGTTGGGTCCTTGTTTGCGGTCAACACTTCGTCTGACTGTCCATTGCTGTGCTGCAGACGAGGGTACCACATTAGTTAGTTAGTTAGTTAGTTAGTTAGTTAGTTAGTTAGTCAGTTAGTTAGTTAGTTAGTTAGTTAGTTAGTTAGTTAGTTAGTTAGTTAGTTAGTTAGTCAGTTAGTTAGTTAGTTAGTTAGTTAGTTGGTTATTTAGTTAGTTAGTTAGTTAGTTAGTTAGTTAGTCAGTTAGTTAGTTAGTTAGTTAGTCAGTTAGTTAGTTAGTTAGTCAGTTAGTTAGTTAGTTAGTTAGTTAGTTAGTTAGTTAGTTAGTTAGTTAGTTAGTCAGTTAGTTAGTTAGTTAGTTAGTTAGTTAGTTAGTTAGTTAGTCAGTGAGTCAGTTAGTTAGTTAGTTAGTTAGTTAGTTAGTTAGTCAGTTAGTTAGTTAGTTAGTCAGTTAGTTAGTTAGTCAGTTAGTTAGTTAGTTAGTTAGTTAGTTAGTTAGTTAGTTAGTCAGTTAGTTAGTTAGTTAGTTAGTTAGTTAGTTAGTTAGTTAGTTAGTTAGTTAGTTAGTTAATTAGTTAGTTAGTTAGTTAGTTAGTTAGTTAGTTAGTTAGTTAGTCAGTTAGTTAGTTAGTTAGTTAGTTAGTTAGTTAGTTAGTTAATTAGTTAGTTAGTTAGTTAGTTAGTTAGTTAGTTAGTTAGTTAGTTAGTCAGTTAGTTAGTTAGTTAGTCAGTTAGTTAGTTAGTCAGTTAGTTAGTTAGTTAGTTAATTAGTTAGTTAGTTAGTTAGTTAGTTAGTTAGTTAGTTAGTTAGTTAGTCAGTTAGTTAGTTAGTTAGTCAGTTAGTTAGTTAGTCAGTTAGTTAGTTAGTTAGTCAGTTAGTTAGTTAGTCAGTTAGTTAGTTAGTTAGTTAGTCAGTTAGTTGGTTAGTTAATTAGTTAGTTAGTTAGTTAGTTAGTTAGTTAGTTAGTTAGTTTAGTTAGTTAGTCAGTTAGTTAGTTAGTTAGTCAGTTAGTTAGTTAGTCAGTTAGTTAGTTAGTTAGTCAGTTAGTTGGTTATTTATGTCGGATTTCCATCCTCCAAATATTTGTACTTTCTGTTTTGCAATTCAGACTCGTACTTTTCAGTCAGCCGTCAGCTCCCTTCGTCTACCATGCTCTTCCCCACAGACAATCTCAACCGTTAATTCACCATAGATAATTATTCAGCTAACCTGTTCATTATTGTTAGTATAAATACAAGTTCAACTCGCAGCTACGACCCGGGTCTTCTGCTTCCCTTCTTTTCTGTTATTAGTTTATTGTCTATACGACAGTTAGTTAGTCAGTCAGTTAGTTAGTTAGTTAGTTAGTCAGACTGTTAGTTAGTGAGAATCGGCATGAGAATTGGGATGAAAATCGGCATGAGAATCGGCATGAGAATTGGCATGAGAACCGGCATGAGAATCTAAAGAACAAAAAGCAATAAGGTTTAAAACGATTTTTGATGCCTTTTGTCAATAATTGCCTTCAGCCAGAGCTTGGCGGCAAACAGTATATTTTAAAGATGTTTCAAGATCACAAACTCTGTTGAATTTCAACAATTTCTTTCTATTCCAAGTGTTGTTCAATTAGTGCATGAAAACCGGACACAAATTTTTTTGATTGAGACAGATCGAAAGAGAAAATATCGAAATTGGACGATTTCAAGATATCATTGTTTGCCAATTTGAATCGCTTGCAAAATTCAAACTTCGGTTAGAAGAAGCTGCTTAAAGAGTGACTTAAATATGGTTTTAATAAATGTATATATAGATAGATAGATATCCAAGTGCTGTAACACCGCACTTTGAAGGACTCCCAACACAATATACAAGAACACAAATATGCTAAACAAATATAAATAGATTTATATAAACTATTAATGATTAGAATAAAATAACAAAACTATTATTTGGGGGGCGAGTTGGTTGATATTTCACATAGCCTACTAACGAGTAGGATGTTGCCGCAACAAAATAGCTTCGAGTCGAAAAAGCTTTCTCCTCTGCCTGCCTTTGCACTTATTTTTTCTGCGGAGCCTAACGTCGCCCGGCCCGGGGACTCGGGGAGCTTCATCATCTCCAGCCTCTCTCTCTCTCTCTCAGTTCCCCACAGCCACTTCCTTTACTTTTCTGTCCAAGCCTGCCTTGTGCTTGCGCACAGGCCCGTCCCTATCCCGGCCCAGTCCAAATATGGAAGGTGGAGAACCGACTTGAGGTGGGGGGATGAGAAACACGTGCAGGAGAACTGGAATGCTCTCTTGCTTCTCTCTTATCGATCCACCAGAGCCCAGCTGCAGGACACAGGGCAGGGCTAAAATTAGACTCTGCAGGCGGCCTCAACTCAAACTGAATGCCTGGCCAGCCCCAATCTTTGAGCAAACAAGCTTCAGTCTCTGAGATGCAAGCTATTAGTGCAGCAACATTGAAGCAGCGCTTGCCATCACACAAAAATATAACAACACTTATGCTTGCTTAACTTTTGGACAGACAGTTAAAACAAAATTACAATAAGTTACTTTTCTATGAGTTTTACATAAGTTTCTGGAATTATTTGATAATAATAATAAGCGTAGCGCAAGACTAGAGGACAAATTAATATTGGACTTTAAAAGACACAGACACAAGCAGAGTTTGCTCCACAAAAAATTACAGAGGTTTCGAATGTGTTCAGGCTGTAAAACAAAATCTGGGGAACGTGTTTAAATAAAAAAGGAAACAAGGAAAAACTTTATTGGGAAAAAGGACACAAAAATTCCGCAAATATGCCTTGGTTGTTAGAAATAAAACAAATAAATAAAATATTCGAATGTTTGATCAGTAATTCTTTTCCGCGAATGAGCTGCTTTTTTATCAGCTAGCGACACATGGTAACCATGGTAACAGAAAAAACACAATTAATAAACGAATGAACTGGACACAATAAGCTTCGAACGGTAGCCTATAACTGAAAAAAATATTTATTAATATATAATTGACAAAGCCAATATGCAGGGCATGCTAACGCTAACAACAGACAGACAGTGACAAAAATAGAAAGGATATTTTATATGCGTGCATACGATGGGATCTTTCAGATTGTCAAATTCCTCTCGACATTTCAGTTAATTTGTGACTTTTTTGGTTCCGAATTTTATATTGCCGCAGTGCCGCAGTGCCGCAGTGCTTTATTCACCCTGAAATTTTAGCGTAGTTTAAAGATACAAAAGCTGTACATTTAGTACAAAATTTATAACTAGTGGGAGGGGCAAGTATTAGGGCAGATTTTTATAGGAGGGCGATTCCCAGTGGCGATTTTTATAGGAGGGAGGCGATTCTCAGTGGCGATTTTTATAGGAGGAGGGAGGCGATTCTCAGTGGCGATTTTTATAGGAGGAGGGAGGCGATTCTCAGTGGCGATTTTTATAGGAGTAAGGAAGGCGATTCTCAGGGGCGATTTTTATAGGAGTAAGGAAGGCGATTCTCAGGGGCGATTTTTATAGGAGTAGGAAGGCGATTCTCAGTGGCGATTTTTATAGGAGGGAGGCGATTCTCAGGGGCGAT
This sequence comes from Macrostomum lignano, assembly GCA_002269645.1. Classification (NCBI taxonomy): domain Eukaryota; kingdom Metazoa; phylum Platyhelminthes; family Macrostomidae; genus Macrostomum; species Macrostomum lignano. Next base: position 48,256 of record NIVC01002206.1, on the reverse strand, counting down.
TTTTATAGGAGGAGGAAGGCGATTCTCAGGGGCGATTTTTATAGGAGTAGGAAGGCGATTCTCAGTGGCGATTTTTATAGGAGGGAGGCGATTCTCAGGGGCGATTTTTATAGGAGGGGAGGAGAGTCTCACTGGCGATTTTATAGGAGGGGAGGAGAATCTCACTGGTGATTTTTTTAGGAGGGCGATTTTTATAGGAGGGGAGGAGAGTCTCACTGGCGATTTTATAGGAGGGGAGGAGAATCTCGCTGGCGATTTTTTTAGGAGGGCGATTTTTATAGGAGGAAAATTTTCAGTGGCGATTTTTATAGGGGGGAGGAGATTCTCACTGGCGATTTTTTTAGGAGGGCGATTTTCAGTGGCGATTTTTTTAGGAGGGCGATTTTCAGTGGCGATTTTTATAGGGGGGGGGCGATTATCAGTGGCGATTTTTATAGGACGGCGATTCTCACTGCCGATTTTTTTTAGAGGAGGGGCGATTCTCAAGGTCAATTTCATAGTCGTGCAATGGCACAGCACCAGCGGGCAGTTGCCCTCCGCCCTCCCAGACTTACATCAACCAGGACGCCTTCGCAGGACGAGTCGATCTGGCGCGGCTTGCCAGAGCCGGTGGCGGCGGCGTCAGCGCACAGGTGAAAGTCGACCTGACGGGCCGACCAGCGCTCCAGGTTGACGCCGTTGTCGATCATGACGCACTTGGTGACCGGGGCGCAGCCGGGGGCGTTGGCGGTAACGACGAAGGGGCCGTCAGTCAGCAGGCGGTGGTAGTAGCCGTGCGCTCCTGTGGGAACGGGTGCGGGTCGCTAATTGATCTTCTGCACCAAAAGCGTTTATTATTGATGATAATCGCCCAAATATGATAATCGCCCAAATGTGATAATCGCCCAAATGTGATAATCGCCCAAATGTGATAATAGCCTGCACAGATGATAATCGCCGCACAGATGATAATCGCCCGCACAGATAGATGATAATCGCCCAAATGTGATAATCGCCCAAATGTGATAATCGCCCAAATGTGATAATCGCCCGCACAGATGATAATCGCCCCCACCCACAGATGATACAACTGTAATCGCCCAAATATGATAATCGCCCAAATGTGATATAATCGCCTAAATACGCTCGTATGATAATCGCCCAAATGTGATAATCGCCTAAATATGATAATCGCCCCCGCCACAAATGATAATCGCCACCAACAGATGATAACCACTAAAATGAAATGTGATAATCGCCCTCCACATACGATAATCACCCCTCACCGGTGTTCACATTGTGCAGGATGGGCAGCACAGATCCGTCGGTGTCGATGCGGTCAACCGTGATAACAGCGGCACCCTTAGCAACAGGACTGCCGGCCTTGGTAACCTGGCCTTTGATGCCGAAGTGCACGGCGGACATGTAGTTGACCAAGGCCTGCCTGTTCTCCTCCCAGTAGCGGGGCAGCTCGTTGCCTGGCGGGTACTTCTTGCAGCCCAGCTCCACCTGGTGGGAGAGGGGGGAGCCGCTCTAGTAAGCACTCACTGGACTGTATGGGGACTGGAAGACATCCACAGTCAGGATCTGGGAGGCTGCCCAGCAACTGAGCATCTGGGAGGCTGGCCCAGCAACTGAGCATCTGGGAGGCTGCCCAGCAACTGAGGATCTGGGAGGTCGATGGCCCAGCAACTGAGGATCTGGGAGGCTGCCCAGCAACTGAAGATCAGAGAGGTGCCGGTGGCCCAGCAACTGGGATCTGGGAGGCTGGCCCAGCAACTGAGGATCTGGGAAGGAGGCCCAGCAACTGAGCATCTGGGAAGGAGGCCCAGCAACTGAGGATTTGGGAGGCTGGCCCAACAACTGAGCATCTGGGAGGCTGGCCCAGCAACTGAGCATCTGGGAGGCTGCCCAGCAACTGAGGATCTGGGAGGCTGGCCCAGCAACTGAGCATCTGAGAGGCTGGCCCAGCAACTGAGCATCTGGGAGGGCGATGGCCCAGCAACTGAGCATCTGGGAGGGCGATGGCCCAGCAACTGAGCATCTGGGAGGGCGATGGCCCAGCAACTGAGCATCTGAGAGGCTGGCCCAGCAACTGAGCATCTGGGAGGGCGATGGCCCAGCAACTGAGCATCTGGAAGGGCGATGGCCCAGCAACTGAGCATCTGGGAGGGCGATGGCCCAGCAACTGAGGATCTGGGAGGCTGCCCAGCAACTGAGCATCTGGGAGGGCGATATCCCAACAACTGAGCATCTGGAAGGGCGATGGCCCAGCAACTGAGCATCTGGAAGGGCGATGGCCCAGCAACTGAGGATCTGGAAGGGCGATGGCCCAGCAACTGAGGATCTGGGAGGGCGATGACCCAGCAACTGAGGATCTGGGAGGTCGATGGCCCAGCAACTGAGGATCTGGGAGGCTGCCCAGCAACTGAAGATCTGAGAGGTGCCGGTGGCCCAGCAACTGGGATCTGGGAGGCTGGCCCAGCAACTGAGGATCTGGGAAGGAGGCCCAGCAACTGAGGATCTGGGAAGGAGGCCCAGCAACTGAGGATTTGGGAGGCTGGCCCAACAACTGAGCATCTGGGAGGCTGGCCCAGCAACTGAGCATCTGGGAGGCTGCCCAGCAACTGAGGATCTGGGAGGCTGGCCCAGCAACTGAGCATCTGGGAGGCTGGCCCAGCAACTGAGCATCTGGGAGGCTGGCCCAGCAACTGAGCATCTGAGAGGCTGGCCCAGCAACTGAGCATCTGAGAGGCTGGCCCAGCAACTGAGCATCTGGGAGGGCGATGGCCCAGCAACTGAGCATCTGGGAGGGCGATGGCCCAGCAACTGAGCATCTGGGAGGGCGATGGCCCAGCAACTGAGCATCTGGGAGGGCGATGGCCCAGCAACTGAGGATCTGGGAGGCTGCCCAGCAACTGAGGATCTGGGAGGGCGATATCCCAACAACTGAGGATCTGGGAGGGCGATATCCCAACAACTGAGGATCTGGGAGGGCGATGGCCCAGCAACTGAGGATCTGGAAGGGCGATGGCCCAGCAACTGAGGATCTGGGAGGGCGATATCCCAACAACTGAGGATCTGGGAGGGCGATATCCCAACAACTGAGGATCTGGGAGGGCGATATCCCAACAACTGAGGATCTGGGAGGGCGATGGCCCAGCAACTGAGGATCTGGAAGGGCGATGGCCCAGCAACTGAGGATCTGGAAGGGCGATGACGCAGCAACTGAGGATCTGGGAGGTCGATGGCCCAGCAACTGAGGATCTGGGAGGCTGCCCAGCAACTGAAGATCTGAGAGGTGCCGGTGGCCCAGCAACTGACATGCTTGCTAAATAGTCGAAATGTTTTTGCAAGATTTCTGAGAGATTTCGCCGTCGAGTCTCAGGCAGGCAGATCTCAACAGTATAAAAACCCAATGCTCATCAGAATGCTCAAGTCCCGATTTCGGCCCCGCCCACGTACTGGCACGCAAAGCAAGTCAAAGACAACTCGTTAAGTTCAAAGGGAAGCCAGATTGCTCCAGGACGGATTAAAGGAACAGGCTGGCCAAATTGCTATAATTGCTTCCCGGCTGTGGAATTGCGAAATTTCGAATCATAAAAAATTGTTCTTTTGCCCCAGATTGCGACTACACGAACCAGGGTGTACGGCGAAGTGGCGAAATTGCTAAAATTAGAAATAAATTCCTAAATCTAACATAGCATATTTTTTGAAAATCTGTCCATATCCAGGATGTAGCACAAGGATGTGGACCGCGTGCAGTTTAAAAGCAATTATCTCTGAATCATACATGTAGAATAGCACCGACAGACACACAGTCATCACCAATAAAGACCTAAAAAACCATCACCAGCAAAGACCCAGAAAACCATCAAGAACCGACCCCAAAACCACAAATAACAAAGACCCATAAACCATAAATAACAAAGACCCTTAAACCATAAATAACAGACCCATAAAACCAATGAACCATCACCAACAAAGACCGATAAAACCATTACCAACAAAGACCCACAAAAACCATCGCAAGCAAAGACCCATCAAATCATCAACAAAAAAGACCCATAAAATCATCACTGACAAAGATCCATGAAACCATCACAAACAAAGACCCATAAAAAATCATCACCAACAAAGACCCATAAAATCATTACCGACAGACTCATAAAACTATCAATGGCAAAGAACCATAAAAACCATAATCAATAAAGACCCATAAAACCATCACCAACAAAGACTCATAAAACCATCCACGACAAAGACCCATAAAACCATCACAAACAAAGACCCATAAAAAATCATCACCAACAAAGACTCATAAAACCATCCACGACAAAGACCCATAAAACCATCACCAACAAAGACCCATAAAACCATCACCAACAAAGACACACAAAAAGTGACAAAGACTAGCTTCTGAAATTGTAAAACAAACAAAAAAACACCAACCGTTATCTCGTAGCAGTTGGAGGCCAAATAGTTGAAGTCCTGCATGCCGCTAGCCACGCTGTACCATTTGGCGCCGTTGGTGACGCCCCGGCGGAACGGATTCGGCCGACCGTCGGCGCCGCCCTCGGCCGGGCAGGCGTAGCGCCGGTCGTACATGGCCGGATTTCCGGACGAATAGGCCAGGGCAAGTTGGCGGAACAGGCGGTCGTCTGGCGAGGCCGAATAGGCATTGGGGCTGTCTGGCCGGGACTCGTCGTAGGGATAATTGGCCACTTTGTCGCCGCCGTGCAGGTTGGCCGACAGGACGAAATTGTTGGTCAGAATCCACTTCATCACCATGCAGGTCTCGGGCTGGCGGCCGCACCTGTGTAGTAGGGAGGGTGTTGATTCTATATGCTATTTATGGATTTTTGATCGGATAGATATTATAGGGAATTTGCTCAGCAACTAAATCCTGTTATAACAACAGAATAACTGCTGAATCTAAATCCCAAGATTTTTTCCCAAGAAGAGAAGACGAGAAGAAAGAAGAGGAGAGAGAAGGCGAGAGGAGAGAAGAGGAGATGAGAGAGAAGAGATGAGAGAAAGAGAGAGAGAAGAGGAGATGAGAGAGGAGAGAGTAGATTAGAGAGAAGAGAGCTGAGAAGCGACACAAACCTTGACGGGCCGGATGGCTATTGTGAAGTTTCAAAGGACCCGAGGGCTGGATAGAGGCGTCGCGGGCAGCATATAGGCCAGAGTTTGCCAAACCCTGTTCGAAATACTCAGATTATAAACAGTTAAAAAGCGGGGCTGCAAAATTATAAAATAATCCCAAATCAGCTGACGAACCGCTCAGTGTGGTTGCTAAACAGGTGGTCGAACGGTCCAGTGCCGGCTCGCTCCAGCTCGTAGATGCGCCTGTCCAGATCTGGGAAGTCCCTGTTCAGGTCCACATTGTTGGCATTCTGGCGGCCTTTGACCTCGGTGCGACGGCCTGGGGCGGAGGGGTCGTTGGCGATCTCCCAGCCGTCGGGGTTCATGCTGGGCATGAGGTGCAGGCGGGCGCGGCCAACCAGGCTGGCGGCCAGTGGGTTGCCATTGCGATGGCCCAGGCAGAGGTCCACAGCTAGGCGGAGAATCAGCTCGCGGCCAACAACCTCGTTGCCATGCATGTTGCCAACCCACTTGAACTCTGGGCGGCCTGTTTGGAAACAAATTTTGCTAGTATTTGTTATAACAGTACCTTTTTTACCTCTTACTAGAAATTTCATGCTTCTATGAATTAGCTTATTAAACTATTTTGAGAGAAAACATCTATCTATACTAAGCATCCATACCAAACTAGCATAAGAAAATAGAATATGAATATCTAGTTTTTTGTCTGGGTGTTGGGTGCAAATTTGAACCCAGGGTCAATTTCAGGGGTTATTAATATCTGCAAAATTAATATTTGCAAAAAAACTAACCAGTACATATAGATAAATTTAGAATAATCTAAATAGGTTTATATAAAACTAGAAGGAAAATGCTTATTTCCTAAAACCAACCTAGAATTTCTAGAATTTTGTCATATTAACATATTTTTCAAAGTATAAGTACTTTAAACTATTTGCTTATATTCATTTACAATTAAAAATCAACTGTGGCATGTGGCATACAATTAAACTGTATATATAAGTCATGAGTTATTTATTACAAAAAAATATATCAAAGGCAGAACTATAGTGGCATAGCTCAAAGACTTCCTTTAAAATATACAAAAGAACCATAGCAGTAGCATGAATGCATAATATGTATTAAAAGGTGCAAAACTGTATTAAAATATATTTAAACTAATGTCATATAGATTTTCTATATGCAGTTCTTAAAGTAAGTTCTTTACAAACAAGAAAACATTTTTAATTAAATAGTGTAGCAAAATTGAACTCTTCATGGCTACAGACACGATTATTTACAAGAAAATACAATTTAATGAAAAACCATTACCATTACATTGTAACATTGTCATGAGTATGACTCATTACTACTGGTATCAAAGAAAAAGACGGTCAGACATTTTTGCTCTACACAATTCTGTACCTGGCTCAGACGTTCCAAAAGCAAGAACATGGAGCTTGTTGCCTCGTGGAGTCTCGTCGCGTTCATTACCAGATGTATCACGATATTTTAGATGGTACAAAGAAGTGATATCGGGACATCTCTTGTTTACTGCTTCTAGGATCTCAAATACTTCTTTGTTGTCATGGTGCTTTCCCCATTCGATCTTGTCAATGTCAGTGGCGAGCACAACGCAACCAAAAGACAAAATAATAATAGAGAAATCGGAAAGATTCATTTCAAGCTGTTTGGTCGACTTAAGAATCAACCAAAGATGCAAATAATTTCTAATCTAGATCTATCCCGTAGATCTCGCGAAAAAAGTAAAATGTTTGAATTTTGAGATGACTCTAAAACTTGATATCAGTGTTTAACAAAGTAGTAAGAAAATCAAAAAGTATTTTATCTTTAGTATTATTTTTAAATTATTAAAACGATTTTTTCAACTAAATCTTTTCGAATTGCAAGTTTAAGGTAAGAAAAGTTTAAACTACCTTTTTATCGTTTAAGGTTCTTATAATACTTTTAGTTAACTCAATCGGATGCAAACAAAATATGCTATCAAACTCATGCTATGCTATCAATGACGAATCCAAGAAAAGCAGAGCTTTCTGAAACGACTTCATCTTTATTATTCCATTGGAAAGGCTTTTCACATTACCAATTCCTGAACCATAATCAGTTCGGATTTCCAAGAAAAAAGCAGTATAACTATTAAACTTTGTTGAATGTTTGGCTGCCTTAACAGCCTCATTTTACACAATTTTTCACTTTCTTCTTGGCTATTGCCATTCAAAAAACAAATTTTAAAGCACTAATATTTCTCTAGTTTAGGAGACAAACAGTTATACTTTTACAAATTGGATCTGGTTCTAGAACCAGAATAAGCAATATGAAAAGGCATAAAGATACGTATGCGTCATACATGCATTTAAATTATAATTTTTCCGTGAACATTAACTGAAAGTCAATGAAAGTCAGTTTGTTTGCACTATATCTGTTGCTTCACATTTTTAAAAGTAATAAAGTCATATGGAAAAAATATTTTTTGCGTTGCCCTGAATTTACTTTAAACTTTTATTTTACAGTATTAAAAGCACCATAAAAAGAAAATTATACTTTGTTCGTGCCTTTGTTAAAAATTACAATTCTAGATTTTCAAAAACGTAACATTCAGAGAAACGATCGTTGCTATTCTGAACGTACGTTTCCAGTTGTTGGAAAATGAGACGGTTCTTGGCCTGAAACACTGAATGAGAGGAAATGGAAATTCGACTAAATTGAGACGCAATTTCTGTATATGTATATATTACTTGCTGTTTACGAATTGGATAAAAATTCACAAATAGTGGCTAATGAAAGTAAATCGTAATGCATTCTCTTAAATCGTCTTGATTGATTAGATTAGGACATTTACATAACACTATATACTATATAGTTGTACCACAAAGAGATTAAAAGCCTGTAATCATGTAAATTTCTCATTCTAGTCTTGAAATAAATTCAAGCACTAGCTATGTCAATTAATTACATTTGTTTTTTGAGTTCAAGACAAGAGTCCTCCAGCAATAAGCAAACCAAAGATTTAGAATTCAATATGATTTTTGATAAATAGATTCAAAAATGTTTTTTTGTTTTGTCTTGTTTTATAATTAGGTATTTGTATTAATCAGTATAAATTTTTATTAATTATTTTCAATTTTTAATTTTTTAATTTTTTAATTTAATTTAATTTAATTTTTAATCAATTTTAATCAATATCAATAAAGACAATAGCTGAAATTTATAGCTTAATATAAGAACAATAGATTCATAAACAATTATGACTTAGAATTTTGTATACTAATTAATTCTTTTTATATTTTTCAATAGTTTAAACCTACAAAGTATCAGTCTCTATTAATTTTTTATAGTTCAATTTTTATAGTTCTAATTTGGATTTCGGCTTGAGAATTAACTGCTGCCACATTAAATTTTTTATAAATTTAGATATCTGGTTGTTTTTTATTCAGATAATCAAATATAACTAAAATAGTATAAAAATACAGTATGTGCTTATGATCTAAACTGAAGACCAAAAACTCAATAAAATTTAACCAGCATGATAAAATTTTCTAAATTAAGAAATACATAGAATATAATTCAAAGTATCTGCTAATCAAATTTTTACAAAGTTCCCTAAATGTTAATAATATGTAATAAATCTTAATTTATTTCTATTCTAGAGACACATGCAGTCCTACACAGCTGGCTCAGTTGAATTGGCTAGAATTGGCCATGGCAATGTCCACATGGAGTCCCAACAACCTGTCATTGTCACTAAACAGAAAGTTAGTAATAGAGAGCAGTTTTTCATGGCAATACCACCTATTCTGATGATCTGGTCAGGCTTGATACTACTATTTGAAGTCATCACCATTGGGTTAGTATTTTTTGAGGGCACTGCGTCATTATTTGCTCCATTGCTTGTAGCAGTTGCATAGGTTAGTCGCATTAATTTTGGGTTAATTGGGAAATTTATGCCTTTGAGTAACTCATACCAGCTTCCAACCATTTAACCAACTATGAGAAAGTCAGGGCCTTGAGTTGGCGGAATGTGCATTATATTTATGTCTTCCATGCCATTTGACATGGGTCGACTATCACCTTAATTTGTGGCAGTGCCACAAAAGCCAGCGAAGAGAAAATATTAGACAAGAGGGAAAGGTTAGAAGAGAAAGGAGAGGAGAGAAAAGAGAAAAGAGAAGACAGGAGAGCAGTAAAGAAGGAAGAACAGTAGTAATAAAAAGGGGAGAACAGTGGAGAGTAGAGTAGGGAGAACAGTGGAGAGTAGAGTAGGGAGAACAGTGGAGAGTAGAGAAGGGAGAACAGGGGAGAGTTGGGAAGGGAGAGCAGTGGAGATTAGGGATAAAAATGAGGAGATGAGGCGAAAAGAGAAAAGCGAAGAGCAAAATCCCCAAGCTTTGAATCCCTACTGCACGCACCGTAGATTCCGCCGCAACTACGCTGTGTACGGCAGCGGCATTTGGGTCGGCCTGTCAGCCACCGGATTCTCCTGGCTGTTGTCGGCCAGCCTCGGCCGCTCCAGCCAGTCCTGGTCGGCCGGACTGACGGCCGGCGGCTCGGCCCTGCTAGCCGTGCTGGCAGCCGGCCTGGCGGTTGCCGGCTTTGAGTTGCACCGCGCCAAACTGCGGCTCAGCCAGCCGGGTAGCTGCGCCGCCTCCGGCAAACTAGTGATGGCAAAGTGCGCCTTCCAGCTGGTTGGCTACGCCGCATTCGCCGCGCTAGCAGGCGCCGTTTTGTACAGGACAGTCGGGCGGCTCTGCTCTGCCGCCGGAGATCAAGAAGCACAGATCCCGGCGCCAGAGACCAAGGACTTGTTGAATAGAGGCGACGGCCGGAAGCAGCCGAGAGGTTCCGCATTGGCGACTCCGAGCCAGGTGAGCTACTGTGCTTATTTTTAAATCTGCACATTTGAACCCTGAAAGTGATCTTTAATTATTTGTTAATCCACCACACACACACGGCAGCCGCAGATGCCACCACCGGAGCGGAGGCAGCAGCCACCGCAGCCCAAGCCTCGACAGAGCATTCAACAGCAGCGTTCTGTACAGCTGAATACTGCATAAGGCAGCGGCTTTTATTAATATTTGGTACCAAGCGATCTGTTATTGAGCTGGACAAACAATTAAGATTGAACCAATCAATCTTTTTTGCTAATATTCTCATTTTTACTTCAGCTAGCTTTACTTCTGAGTCGTAAGTTTGATACTTGGCCACATTCAGACCTGCATTCCATTTTCATTCTCTGAATGACTTTTTTACATACCGCTTCTGAATTTTGTTGATTTTTTAATAACAGAAACACGGTGGAATTGTATAATCAGCTGTATTTCTTCATTATATTGCATGCATGTATATTCCTATGAATTTAACTTGGTTGTAATTTTATTGTTCAGACAGTTTTCTCTAACAAATACAGTTATACCTTTTATTAACCACCCATTCCCGATTTTTTATTGGAAAAGTTGCACCAATCAAAACATTTCCGATCTGAAGTGAATTTGAGTTGCGTTCTGTTAATACGAAGTACAAATCTTAAAAGTACATTTATCAGCTTACGAATTATAAATTAAAAGGCCATATAGAGTCACTGAAGGGCCAGAGGGTTGCGGATAGGGTCGCTGAAGGTCAGAGAGTAGCGGATAGGGTCAGAGAATAGCGGATATGGTCACTGAAGGATTAGAGTAGCTGATAGGGTCACTGAAGGATTAGAGTAGCTGATAGGGTCACTGAAGGTTCAGAGAATAGCGGATATGGTCACTGAAGGGCCAGAGAATAGCGGATAGGGTCACTGAAGGTCAGAGAATAGCTGATAGGGTCACTGAAGGGTCAGAGGGTAGTTGATAGGGTCACTGAAGGTCAGAGAGTAGCTGATAGGGTCACTGAAGGGCCAGAGAATAGCGGATAGGGTCACTGAAGGTCAGAGAGTAGCTGATAGGGTCACTGAAGGGCCAGAGAATAGCGGATAGGGTCACTGAAGGTCAGAGAATAGCTGATAGGGTCACTGAAGGTTCAGAGAGTAGCTGATAGGGTCACTGAAGGGTCAGAGGGTAGCGGATAGGGTCACTGAAGGTCAAAGAGTAGCTGATAGGGTCACTGAAGGGCCAGAGAATAGCGGATAGGGTCACTGAAGGTCAGAGAGTAGCTGATAGGGTCACTGAAGGTCAGAGAGTAGCGGATAGGATCACTGAAGGTCAGAGAGTAGCGGATAGTCACTGAAGGTTCAGAGAATAGCGGATAGGGTCACTGTAGGATCAGACAGTATGATCCAATTGAAATATTACCTTTGTTTTTTATAAGCAATGATTTTATAAGCAAACAAATGGGTTACAGTTTATTAGTCGAAATAACAAATAAAACTCCAATCCGCAGAATGGCCATAATGATAGTTGTATATTGGTATAGAAACAGATTTAATTACTACGAGTATGTGCATAGCAGTCGCAAACATGTACAGTTGGAGGTTTTGAGCACACAGTATCTCAATTAGACAACAACCAGTACATTCATTTATTGAACTGTGATACAAAAGAACAACACCAAAGGCTATATTTAGATACAGAGAGAAGTCTCAGTCCTCACCGTTAAATAACAAATTATAGAATCAGAGACAAGTTGAATGTGCAGCCGACCTGGATAGCAACAAGGCAATTAATTAAATAATTTCAAACTTGGCAATAGTCAATTATTCTTAAATCAAGGCAGGCACGTCTCATTCACAGGGACTAGCTTAGCATTTCTTTATTAATAATATAACTCTATTTATATTACAGTGCAACGTGTCGCACTAATTTTGGAATGGCTGACATTAATAGTTTATATTATAACAAAACCTAATAAGATCATTTAGCTTGCGAGTAAATTATTACAATAAAAAACAAATACAAGAAAAGAGGCAGGTCGCATCCATACGGAATAATAAGATAATATATTGAAGAAATCGCTTGGGTAGAAGGAAATCAAAATTTTACAAATAGATTAAAAATATGATGATAATAGTAATAATTAAAACTATTGAGAAAGAAAGTTGCACTGTTATACCGGTGGCTATTAAAAAACATCCCGCAAGCGACGAACCCACACCAACAGCGCGTCTGGCTCAACTCTGGGAATGTCCGAGAGCTGAACCGGACAATCCAGTTTTCTGAGCCGGACAATTTCACAGGCCGAAAGTGTTCTCGCCGCTGTACGCGATGTACAGGAAGCCGTCCTCATCGCGGTGGTCCTGGTAGATTTGGCCCATGGTGGCGCTGGGAACGCGAGGGGGAATAGAGATTTACTGAGAGGATGGCCCAGCAACTGAGGATCTGGGAGACTGGCCCAGCAACTGAGGATCTGGGAGACTGGCCCAGCAACTGAGGATCTGGGAGACTGGCCCAGCAACTGAGGATCTGGGAGGCTGGCCCAGCAACTGACACTCTGGGAGGCTGGCCCAGCAACTGAGGATCTGGGAGGCTGGTCCAGCAACTGAGCATCTGGGAGGCTGGCCCAGCAACTGACACTCTGGGAGGCTGGCCTAGCAACTGAGGATCTGGGAGGCTGGCCCAGCAACTGAGAATCTGGGAGGCTGGCCCAGCAACTGATGATCTGGGAGGCTGGCCGAGCAACTGAGGATCTGGGAGGCTGGCCCAGCAACTGAGGATCTGGGAGGCTGGTCCAGCAACTGAGCATCTGGGAGGCTGGCCCAGCAACTGACACTCTGGGAGGCTGGCCTAGCAACTGAGGATCTGGGAGGCTGGCCCAGCAACTGAGAAACTGGGAGGCTGGCCCAGCAACTGAGGATCTGGGAGGCTGGCCCAGCAACTGACACTCTGGGAGGCTGGCCCAGCAACTGAGGATCTGGGAGGCTGGTCCAGCAACTGAGCATCTGGGAGGCTGGCCCAGCAACTGACACTCTGGGAGGCTGGCCTAGCAACTGAGGATCTGGGAGGCTGGCCCAGCAACTGAGAATCTGGGAGGCTGGCCCAGCAACTGAGGATCTGGGAGGCAGGCCCAGCAACTGACACTCTGGGAGGCTGGCCCAGCAACTGAGGATCTGGGAGGCTGGTCCAGCAACTGAGCATCTGGGAGGCTGGCCCAGCAACTGACACTCTGGGAGGCTGGCCTAGCAACTGAGGATCTGGGAGGCTGGCCCAGCAACAGAGGATCTGGGAGGCTGGCCCAGCAACTGACACTCTGGGAGGCTGGCCCAGCAACTGACACTATGGGAGGCTGGCCCAGCAACTGACACTATGGGAGGCTAGCCCAGCAACTGACACTCTGGGAGGCTGGCCCAGCAACTGACACTATGGGAGGCTAGCCCAGCAACTGACACTCTGGGAGGCTGGCCCAGCAACTGACACTATGGGAGGCTGGCCCAGCAACTGACACTATGGGAGGCTAGCCCAGCAACTGAGGATCTGGGAAGCTGACACAGTAATTGGGGACACTGGCATTGCCACTCTAGATATATTAAACTGGCCAGAAACAATAGTAACTAGAACTGCGTCGCACTCTCAGCTCACCTGGACTGCGGAATAGTCTTGCCAACGAACAGGAACAGAGCCCGCTCGGGCTGCAGCTGGATTCGCTTGCGGATGATCCACATGAACTGCGCCACGCTGATGTCGTGAGGCACCAGAAATTTGTGTTTGTCAATGTCCGTGATCTGCGAGTTGGGCACTCGCTCGACAATTACCTGGATAGAGGAAATAAACATTTGTGTCAAATCAAAATATGAACGCAGACTCATTGTGCGGGAATTACTAGAGTCGTTACTCACTGGAATTCTTTCGGCATATTTTTCCCGAATTTTCCTAGAATCTTTCTGGCGTTGGTCTAAAAAAATTCGCAGACAGATTTGGAGGAAATGTTAACAAATGGTTACATGAGAATAAAGCTTATTGATGCAATGATTTAATGAAACAGAAAGCAAGTTTAAACAAATCTTAATAGGAATGCAAGCTTTTTATAGCAGTGTATTCTAAATCTTAAACCATGCAATTACACCTTAACTATCTTAAATCTTAAATTTATACATTTTAAATTTACAGTAGAAATTTATTGTTAAGCATAAGAGTCATACTATCTCGTAGCAATAAAAAAGTGAATTGACAGAATACAAGGATTAGATTCCAGAGATCAAAACTAACAATTGAACCATTATGGGAAGTCTTCTAAATAAAAGTACAATGTATACTAGCAATCAGTTGTCTCTATTGGTAAGATAACAAAGACAAGAATACTTTTTTAATAAGCTACATGTAGCTTTTGACCTTATATCCATACACTAAAATGGTCCATCTGTGTCTATGTGATCAATTTTAGCAGATAATTACTATTGTTAGAATCATTAAAGAAAATGATATTTAAAGAAAAAAGCATTAGCCCTAAAAAGCTAGCTATCTAGCCTAAGATATTAGTATTCATTGTGAGCTTTTGCATCAAAGCTTACTTTTAAGCCGTAGCTTAATCATAATTATACTTTTAATATATATGTTTGAGATGATACACTTTATATAATCCTTTCTATACTTTATATAATTTTTCTTTTATAATTAATATAATATTTCTTTTTTAGCATAAGATTTTTTATTTTAAAAAACCTTTACAAAACAATATAAACTATAAAATTTGCAGCTAAGTCAAATGATTACAGGCTACATTTGTAGTTTAGTCTATTTATATCTAGGCTAGTTCTTATTAAATTTGCGCCAGATTCTCTGAGCTAGTTTTGAGTGTCGCGAATTTCGGTAAGTTCTTCATCCCAGTATGGCTTGTTTTTGGCAGAGACTTTTTTGAAATGATATAAATTCTAATATTAATCAATCAATGCTTACATCAAGTTGGCTAAAACAATAATTAGTGATACAATTCAAATTAGAGTCACAATGCAGCCATTAAACTCATAATAAATAGCCTATTATGATCCACACTCTGGATCATATAGTATATACCCAAAAATTTAGGCGTGCATTGGCCTTGCATGCCAAAAGTAGGTGTGCACAATTGGCGTGCATCATTCCAATGTGCATGCATACATGGCATGCACTTCATAGAATCATGAGAAAGAGTTATTGTGAAATAGAAAAAAGATGAAAAAAAGTTCATTTTTAAGCAAATTCCAAGCTTTCCAGGTTTTGAGCTTGTAATAAAGTATTTAAACAAATTTTGCATGCAATCAATTTTTCACTATGAATAGTATTGTCAAAAAAAGCATAAAAATAAACCAAATTATTTTTCCAAAAAGTGTCTGTAATGCAATTTATAAAAAGTCATTTGTTGTCGCAATACTGGCATAGTTTTAAGAATGGGCGCACACTCAATTTTTTTTGGCATGTATTTGTAATTATTTAATTTTGGTTCGGGCATGCTCCCAGCCAGGCACAGATCCAGGAATTTCTTGAGGAGGGCCAACTTTTTTCATACTGCCCCAAGTAGGAACCCACCCCAAGGCCCAAGCCCTTTCTTTATTTAGAAAGGGGCCAAAGGCCAATAGCAGAATTTTTTTCAAGGCAGCTGAGGGGGGGCCATGGCCCCCTTGCCCCCCCCCCCCAGGATCTGCCACTGCACCCAGCATGATCTGGACTATGCCTATGGGTTGTGATGAAATCTCTATTAGAATTAGAATTTAGTTAGTTTTTCTTTTATCTTATGACAAAAAATTCTTACAATTTAATAAAATTTTAAAATCTTGCTTGATTTTTGCAAAAAAAATGTTTTTCTAAATATTCAATCCCCTTAGCATTGAGAAATGAGAAATTTCTTAGACTTAGACCTAGACATAAAAAAATTATTGTCACAAGATAATTTCTAATTGAATGGTACAAGTTTCATGAAAACTTGTTGAGCTGTAGAAAAATCATGTATTATTGAAAATTTAGAAGATATAAGTGCTGTTTAGTATTTTTGAAAGATGCTAGGTTATATATGGATAAGTTATTGGAAAGATAAATTACAAATACTTAATTAGTGAGTAAGCATACTATTATTTCAAAGACAATATTTACCAAAGTTGTTGTCCTCCTTAAACTTGAATTTCATTTTGGAGAAGATTTTAGAGCGATAGACTTTCTTCGATTAGACAAAGGATAGCAACTAAATTGCAAATGCCAATATGATTGACAAACGAAAGTTGTTAGTGGTCGAGTTAATTACTCAGGTATAATATTTCCAAGATAATTATAAGGTTAAAAAGTCATCTGATTATGTAGATAAACAAAAATACAATATCTTTAACTTTTGGTAACATTAAGCAATCTAAAAGATACTTTTGCAGTTTTTATAATATTATATCTTTGCATGTCCTTAAGTATAAAAGAGTTTAAAAAAAAACAGCTAAGCTTTATAACACGGAGCAAGTTACATTTCCTCAACTGGCAAATTCGTCAACGGCAACGGGCATTACAGTTTTAAAATAGTTGCACATTAGTCAAAAGTAGCGTAAAGTACTACTGACTGCAGGGATTTTCTCGAGCGATGTTCACATTCGTATTCGTAAATAATAAAAACTTTTGATTCTAAAGCACAACACCTTATAGTTTTTACAGGAAAAGCATCACCCACGAGAACGAGATAAACTGCATTGTAAAAATGGAGCTTACGATTAAAGTATTTTTTATAATTTGCAAAAAACTGATGCTTTCCAATCTCCTTAGTTTATTAGATTGTTATTCGAGTTCGAGTACTTTTAACTTCCGCTCGCAATTTCTGTCGCTGAAAATTAACATGCGCGAAATTTATGTAGACACTAATTCATTCCTTTAGCAAAATAATGCTTGCGAACTAACAGAGAAACTGGATATTCCTTGCAATTTTTTATCGTCCAATGAATTTTTATGATTGCCAGGGGCGATTCTTTTGTATGGTTGAATCCTAACTAACCCTAGCTAATTAACCCTGCTGATCGAATCACTTCATTTCTCTAAGCAGTTCCCCTCATAAGCCTTAAGACATTTCAACCATTCCCCTGAGCCACAGAATTTTAACAATTCCCCATTAGCCTCGATCGTTATCTTAACAATTCTCCATTGCCAAAAAATACACGCGCGCAAGCTTACGTACTGATGCCTAATTACATGTAAATGTTGACTGACGCTTCATCTTCCCAGGTTCCTGCTTCTGCTTCTGATTTATGTCTTTGTCTAACAGGCGTCTTTTCCATGTATAACAGGGGTCTTTTCCATGTCTAACAGGCGTCTTTTCGATCCATGTCTACAGGGGTCTTTTCCATGTCTAACAGGGGTTTTTTCCATGTCTAACAGGGTCTTTTCCATGTCTAACAGGGTCTTTTCCATGTCTAACAGGCGTCTTTTTCATGTCTAACAGGGTCTTTTTCATGTCTAACAGGCGTCTTTTTCATGTCTAACAGGCGTCTTTTTCATGTCTAACAGGCGTCTTTTTCATGTCTAACAGGGTCTTTTTCATGTCTAACAGGCGTCTTTTTCATGTCTAACAGGCGTATTTTCCATGTCTAAGTTTTTTTCCATGTCCGATGGGTGCTTTCCTTTTCAATAGGAGTCTTTTTCCGGTTTTCTGCTTTTGCCGATAAGTATACACGCAATATGTTAAATTAATAGTTTAATGGTCCCATCCTGTATTGAGTGTTTAGGTTTTCAATGGAATTTGAATTGAAATTCAAATGGCTTTTAAAATAATTTTGAGTGTGCAATTCAAGCTTTTAAACTGTTCCCGTTGTAAAATATTCGCTAAAGTCCATGTAAACTGGACAGGGCTCGCGTGCGGACATGTACTTTTGTATTTGAACTCAAATAGTTTATAGACTTAGTGAATCGCAAAAATTATTAATTCATTATAGTAAATTAGTAGTATGATAACAAAAAACCTTTGCAGAGTTAGAAATCGTGAAACAAAACAATATTTTAAACAATTACAAGTTTGCTTAGTTCGAAATTTATCCACATTGTATATGCTGCTTGAACTTTAAAAAAAATAGTTTCGAAAAGGAAGTTGTTATTGTGAACAATTACATGTATGAAATATATCGTTACAGAAATTTTAAACGTTTTAAACCATACTTTTTCTTTAATAGCTTGTATACAATTTTTTTTATAAAGGTATAAAAGGTATTTTTTCAACCCCAGTTTAATTTAAAAAATTGGTTAATTTGTATATACTGTAGGGGATTTATTTAACTCGGTGAAAATTCTCCCTACGATGCGGCCTGTTGCGCAATCGAGCCCTGATCAGCGACCGGCCGGCCACTGTTGTCCCCGCCGCCCTTCTTCATCCAACCATGGTGAGAATTTTGTCCAGCTTCTCCACCTGCGCCTGCGGCCCTGGCTGGGCGGCGCCCTTTTTCTCCTGCGAATGGCGAGGTGAAGTGTTGATGCAAAAATATTTAATAACACCGTCTCAGAATTCCGTTTTGAATCGGTGTACAGGTTTGCCTCGATTATAACAAACAAGTGTCTTACTCTGACTAACTGGTGTTTTACCTGATTATAACAAGAGCCTTCCTTGTCTAACAGGTGTCTTTTCGATGTCTAACAGGTGTCTTTTCGATGTCTAACGGGTGTCTTTTCGATGTCTAACAGGTGTCTTTTCCATGTCTAACAGGTGTCTTTTCCATGTCTAACGGGTGTCTTTTCGATGTCTAACAGGTGTCTTTTCCATGTCTAACAGGTGTCTTTTCGATGTCTAACGGGTGTCTTTTCCATGTCTAAAAGTTGTCTCTTCGATGTCTAACAGGTGTCTTAAAGGTGTCATTTTCATGTGTAATGTGTCTATACCCTTAAATAAGATCACATAGGCTGCCAAAAGGTACAGAACCGTTTTCTAACTAATAATATTTACTCAATGTTCTAATCTTATATCTCTTAAGTTAACAGCTTTTAAACAATCTCATATTAATTGGACAAGGTCAAACAAAAATATACCGAAGGTTTTTGTTTACCCGTCAAAAATTACGAATAACTGAACACTGTACGGTATAACAAAGACAATCTATACGTGAATAACAATGAGGCAAAAAAGTATTGAATGAATTACAACAAAAATATAGCTCGTAATATAATCGGCGCGACGACGTAAATTCGAATATGCTACGAGAGTAAGCTACTAATATTAGCTATTGATAGGGAGTATTTTTATAACTTTTATTGAGGCTTCAACTCAAAAATATAAATACGTGATGCTGAAATGAGTCTATTTGAATTATTTAATGTGACTGGACTGCAACACTGAGTAAAATTCTTATAAATTAACTGTTACCAAGTCGAACTGGGCGGTTTTTAATTTCGCCAAAGGCGAGCAGCATGCTGTCAGGCTTAAAGTGATTTTTTGGCAGCCAATATTAAGGTGAGCAGGATGTATTGATGCCGATTAATACCAGAAATTGTATTGTTGCAACATGCGGCAGGATATGTGACGGCTAGTAAGAGTAGCTGGCATGACGACCGCGGAGCTTACATAGCGACCATTGCAAGAGACGTACGGCGGTGGACGCTCCATAGACCCCAATGAACTGAGGCGGGAGGGGTAGAGATGGAGGCTCCGTAGACCCCTACAAAGAACTGAGGCGGGAGGGGTAGAGATGGAGGCTCCGTAGACCCCTACAATGAACTGAGGCGGGAGGGGTAGAGATGGAGGCTCCGTAGACCCCTACAATGAACTGAAGCGGGAGGGGTAGAGATGGAGGCTCCGTAGACCCCTACAATGAACTGAGGCGGGAGGGGTAGAGATGGAGGCTCCGTAGACCCCTACAATGAACTGAGGCGGGAGGGGTAGAGATGGAGGCTCCGTAGACCCCTACAATGAACTGAAGCGGGAGGGGTAGAGATGGAGGCTCCGTAGACCCCTACAATGAACTGAGGCGGGAGGGGTAGAGATGGAGGCTCCGTAGACCCCTACAATGAACTGAGGCGGGAGGGGTAGAGATGGAGGCTCCGTAGACCTTACAATGAACTGAGGCGGGAAGGGGTTGAGATGGAGGTCCCAATGAGTCACAATGACTTGAGGCAGGGCTCATTCCACATTGACTTCCGCAGATTTGCATGCAAAATAGCGGAGAGGAAAACGGCTATTCAACAATATTTTGAGTATCCTTCGTTTACCAAATCTGACAGAAGGCGAGGACCAAGATTATTTGCTGGAAAGTTCGATTTCCTCCGATTCGGAGGCAAATCGTCGTCTGCGACAGCGCCAACATTTGTTACCTCGCGTTCCAGACTGCTAGGTGAAGGTCCTGGGAGCTGGAGGGCGTGATTCGCAAGATTTTTGCGATGTTTCGCCCAATTTTTTAGAAAAAATATACAGAATTTTTTATGTGCAGAGGTTTAAAAACTTTAATAGCTTTGCAAATAAAAGTTACTCATTTGGTATGAAATGTAAAAAAGGTAAAATGTCAAGTGGTTCTGGGGAAGAGAGATAGAAAGTAATAGAAATAGAGGCTCATTGTAACTCAGTAGTAAAGACAACTTTTAACCAAACTAGAATTAGGGGTTCTACGATCGTACGTCGTACTTATATGTCACTACATTTTAATTATATATAGGTTTACCTTTTCGAAGAATCCGGCCTCCTAGAGTGTACAGTTTTGCATTGGTAAGTTAGGTTACCAGTAGGTTATCCAGGCTCAAGCTAACGGCAGGACGGTAGGATCTGGTAGGATGCTAACGGATCCGGTAGGCCGGATATCTCATGGTCAAGCCAAGTCAGGATATCTCAGACTCAAGCTAACGGATCCGGTAAGTTTCCCCAGGGTCAAGCCTACGGAACCTGAAGGATATCCCAGGGTCAAGCTGATAGCACGTTCATTTGTATCGTTTTTCCTCTGATTGGTAGATAGCACGTAATTCAGTGAATCTTGCATTGTTCTACGCAAGCGGCAAATAAAATATTACTTCAATTTGGGTCTTAGAAACACAGTCAGCAACAAGACTTACCTTGGGCAATTTGCGCAGATTCGGCGACAATTTCAACGATGAGATGTGTCCACGATCGTCGCCGACAATCAGGATGGGGTGCTTAGGATTGAAGTCGATGTGGGTCAGCTTGGCCTTCTTCTTCTGGGCGACCACCTGTTCGCAGAGGGCCTCGTATTTGTTGATGTTCAAGTCGAAGACGTGCACCTTGCCGTCGGCGGTGACAGCGGCGAAGACTGTGCTGGAGTAGGGCGACCAGGCGGCGTCGCCCACTGGCGAGTTCAGGTCGAACACGAACACGGGCTCTCTGTGTGATGGGGGGGGGTTTGAGAGAGAGCTTCTTTTGAGTTAAGAAACTGGTAACAGTAATAAAAATCAATGTAATATTCAATAAATCAAAAGTCAGAAATGAAGCAACTCACGTCTTATTGTGATCCCAGATTTTAACAGTCCAATCGGCCGAGCAGGTCATGAAGATGCTGGGATGGAACGGATTCCAAGTCACCTTGTACACGGCCATGTGATGGGCGTCGTAGGTCTGCAGATACTGAGATGAATAAGCGGTGCTGCACTTGAACACCTTGCCCTCCTCGGTGCCGACCAGGAATAGGTGGCTGGCCTCTCGGTGAAAGTCGAAGGTGGTGCCGGAGGCCAGGTTCTCCAGCTTGATGCCGTCCGGGCCTTCGACTGGACCGCCCTCCAGCTCTAGCTTGATCACGTCCTGTGACACGAGGTCGTTCTGGCGGGAGCGGATGGAGATAAGGGGGCGGATGGAGATAAGGGGGCGGATGGAGATAAGGGGGCGGGTGGAGATAAGGGGGCGGATGGAGATAAGGGGGCGGATGGAGATAAGGGGGCGGATGGAGATAAGGGGGCGGATGGAAATGGAAGGGAAGCTGACTCTGTGGGATCAGCATAGCCAGCAATAAAACTCCTGAGATAAAAATGGTGCTCAAATTGCCTGTCGAATCTTCCAGCCAGCACAGAGGACAGATGAGAGTCGGGACTCAAACGAACAATTCTATATCTCGACGACAAACAAAGCAAGCAATTGAAAGCAGAAAAATGGGATCGAAGCTGGCATGTCAATTATGCCAATCGATAATTCGGAAAAATGAAAATTAAATATATCAATTAAATATTTAAAGACTTTCGTTTGATTTGAGACAAGGAAATCCCATGGATTTTCCATGGATTTTCCAAAAATTTCCACGTATGTGAATTTGTAATTTGACAATTAAAATCATAGCGTGATGACTGATTTTGTCTGAAAAAGAATAGTAAAAGCACACGCTTGAAGCGGGACTAAGCGAAAACAGCGATGCAAAAGTACAATCCTCTCGATCTCAAATTCTGCTTTTTGGGACTTTCGAAAAAAAACTTGCGCGTTCTTGTTTTACTCACGGTTGAAAAATGATGCGCCCCGACGCCTTCCTGGTTAGCGGGTTATCGTGCGTTGATTAAATAGATTATTATGCTAAAGTTCGTGTCGGGCTACTAAGTCTAGCTAGCGAGTAGAGTACAACGGACATAATTGTTAGCTAAAAAGTATATAAGGAATTTTAGGAAGCACAATACGTGAGTATTGTATCAGAAATGCAAGAATACTACTGAAATTTGGCAAACAACTTTGAAATTAATAAAAGATATTGTTGGCTAAAAAGTGCAACAAAGATCGGAAGAAACGGAAATACACGCTCGTAACATTACGAGCAAGAAATGTTAAATTGTCTACAATAAATTTTAGGTATTCATATAATTCTAATAGGGGATCTTAAAGCATTTGAGACACCTCTCAAGTGTGGCTTTACAGACAGTGTGGCATTTACAGACAACCCAGTGTGGCATTTACAGACAACCCAGTGTGGCATTTACAGACAACCCAGTGTGGCATTTACAGACAACCCAGTGTGGCATTTACAGACAACCCAGTGTGGCATTTACAGACAACCCAGTGTGGCATTTACAGACACCCCAGTGTGGCATTTACAGACAACCCTGTGTGGCATTTACAGACAACCCAGTGTGGCATTAAAGGCAACTCAGTATGAAATTTAGAGCCATCAGAAGAACACTGCACAACCAACCTTGATGAGAGTCCATGACGTCACCCGACCATCGGAGCTGGTGCTGTAAAAGTTCATATTATTGTCCAGATCGTCCTTGGCCCAGCACACCTGCCACACCGGGTCCGTGTGCTTGCCAGTCCGTGCGCTGGACTGGTAGAGAGGCCCACGCTTCTTCTGCACAGCGCTATACACGGCGACACTGCCGTCATACAGACCGGCGCAGAGCATGTGCGGGTACTCAGGGTGGAGAGCGGCAGTCAGGACGGCCGAATCAGTCTCGAACACGTACTCTGGGTGGCTGGGATTCTTCAGCGAGTAGAAGCACAACAAGCCGCGCGTCTGCTTCATGAAGTCGTCTGTTGGAGGAGCGTATTGGTTGAACCTGTGACGTCATTATCTATTTTTGGGAAGGGCAGAGCAGCTCAGCGCTAAACGCGTCTGCAACCCGGGTCAGTGGTTCGATTCATTTGGGGCTTGAGCACGAAAATTAGCCGGGTGGTTGTCGTGCGATTCACCTCAAAGGCACAGAGAGTGTACATGCCTGACGATTAGAAAGTCAGGGCCGTTGCACAACCTATGTTAGCGTGTGCATGAGTGCGCGCCTGAGTACAGTATTGGCGCGCTTGTGTGCTCAAGAGTCAGCGGAATGGGCAGAATGGCCTCAGCACTGGTTTTGTGGGACACTCACACGAGCCGTAGGCGATGGCGAATAAGTCGTGATACTTTGGTGACCACGTGATCGACGTCACGGCAAGTTTGCGCGCCTTCTCGTAGCCGAACTTCCACAGCGGCAGCAGGGTGCCCTGCTGGTCGCGAAACTCGTCAGACGGGTCCTCCCAGTACTTGAAGTCCTGGGCAATCTCGTCGAAGGAGTTCTGGTTCACCATGCGCTCCAGCATCTTGACCGCGTGCTCAATCTTGGCAAGGTCGTCCGCCTTTGATATTTGTGTGAAAATAAATTTGTTTTAAAAGATCCGATATTGCTTTAATTTCGTCTATTTTAAGTAGAAATATAAGCAAAACGCCAGAAATCTAAAGAATTTTGGAGAAAAACTGTTGTTCGACAACTTCAAAAAGATTTGGACGGTGGTGCAATGCTTAAAAATTGTGCATCATGATGACATCATGTCCGCTCTACGTTGAGCAGAATCAGCTCAACAGGGTTTTTTCTACATCAACTACTTTCAATGCTAGCAACGTTGAGTGCAGATGCTTTTAGCTTTCAGGGACAACACGTCAGATTGCTCATTTTGTGTGCGATTTTGTTTTGTTTAAACTGGAGGTCTTCAGAATGCAGAAAATTTTGTTCAAGGTTGTTTCCTACAAAACGTTCGTAAGGCAGTTCAGGCTGATAAAATTTCAAAGGGACCGATGTACTTTTACCTCGTTTCTCTGGTGCCGGCTGACGCTCAGCACAGCTGCTGGCTGGCGCTGCGAATTATCGAGTCAGCGTTAAATTAGATTTTTTACTGGAACTCTCTGCACTTTATCCACACCTGTTGCCATTTTCAGGTCATGATTCAATTAGTTGCGGGACCAGTTAGACAGGAGCAAAACCTGTTAGACAGGAGCTAAACCTGTTAGACAGGAGCTAAACCTGTTAGACAGGAGCAAAACCTGTTAGACAGGAGCTGAACCTGTTAGACAGAAGCTGAACCTGTTAGACAGGAGCTGAACCTGTTAGACAGAAGCTGAACCTGTTAGACAGGAGCTAAACCTGTTAGACAGGAGCTAAACCTGTTAGACAGAAGCTGAACCTGTTAGACACGAGCTTTAACTGTTTGACAGGAGTGAAGCCTGTTGAATGTCTGACTGTAATGAAGATTACGAAATACGAGTAACAACCTTGCGCATTGTTGGAAATCGACTTATTAAACATGAGAGTCGCAAAACGGTGCCCCATCGACCTGTCGCTCACCTGCGTGTCCATCACGGTCAGCCGTTTTCTAGCCTTCTCCTCGGCGCCTTTGCCGGCTCCACCGCCTTTCTTCTCCTTGCCCTTCTCTTGCTGTTGGCGGGTTGAAGAAGATAATTGTATTGCTGACTGACTGACTGATTAACTGACTGACTGACTGACTGACTGACTGACTGACTGACTTACTGACTGACTGATTGACTGACTGACTGACTGACTGACTGACTGACTGACTGACTGACTGACTGACTGACTGACTGACTGACTGACTGACTGACTGACTGACTGACTGACTGACTGACTGACTGACTGACTGACTGACTGACTGACTGACTGACTGACTGACTGACTGACTGACTGACTGACTGACTGACTGACTGACTGACTGACTGACTGACTGACTGACTGACTGACTGACTGACTGACTGACTGACTGACTGACTGACTGACTGACTGACTGACTGACTGACTGACTGACTGACTGACTGACTGACTGACTGACTGACTGACTGACTGACTGGCTGACTGACTGACTGACTGACTGACTGATTGACTGACTGACTGACTGACTGACTGACTGACTGACTGATTGACTGATTGACTGATTGACTGATTGACTGACTGACTGACTGACTGACTGACTGACTGACTGACTGACTGACTGACTGACTGACTGACTGACTGACTGACTGACTGACTGACTGACTGACTGACTGACTGACTGACTGACTGACTGACTGACTGACTGACTGGCTGACTGACTGACTGACTGACTGACTGACTGACTGACTGACTGACTGACTGACTGACTGACTGACTGATTGACTGATTGACTGACTGACTGACTGACTGACTGACTGACTGACTGACTGACTGACTGACTAACTGACTGACTGACTGACTGGCACAAAAGTACAAAAAGTAAACTATTGTGACTGAAAACAATGTAGACACGTCACGCAAGACTAGGTAAAAAGTGAAATTCTCAACATCAAATTTTAACGCATTCGAACCAGCAATTTTCTAATCACTAAATTTGTAAATCACCCGCGTGACAATGCCGTGACAGATTTCTTTTCTAACTGCACGACAGTACGCTATTGGGGAGTATTTCTCGGAAAAGGGTGATATTTTACTCGTTTAGGACGGTGCTTTCTGGCCGCCGCAGCGACGGCCAAGAATTTTGCCATCCTTGACGACGCGCCGACAATGAAGGGGCCAAACAGGCCGCCGGTTTTATTTGCATCCTGACTGTGCAGTGCCGGCTGAGTTTGGGCAGCCATTTGGGTTGCTGCTTTACTTCGTTGATCAACTTTGATGAGGTTGGAGTGAGGCTGGGCAGGGTAATGGATTTTGCGGGAGAGAAATTCGAGTGGGGTGGGTGATTGGCGGAGAGAAATTGGAGTGGGGTGGGTGATTGGTGGAGAGCAATTGGAGTGGGGTGGGCGATTGATTGGCGGAGAGAAATGGAAGTAGGTAGGTGGGTGATTTACGGAGAGAAATAGGAGAGGGGTAAGAAATTGAAGAGGAATTCCGTATTAGTATTAGCCAATTAGGAACACAAGACAGCAATGACACGAAAACGAAGAGGAATCAAACGATACTCTTTTAGGGACCGTTGCATGCCGCATGCATTGTTTTTTCTGTCTTTCGTTAGTAATACTCGATGAATATTTTTCTGTTTTTAACGATGAAATATAGAACTTTAAAAGTGAAAATTGAATATAGGAACATTTTCAGTAAGAGAGTGATTGACAGTTTAAAAGAGGAATAATTTCTTCACTCAAGGAAAGGTTGTCCATTGAAAAAGTAGGAAAGACTGACAAGACTGCAGTTGACATTCAGTTTGGAATTCTGGTACCTGGGCTTGACCTTCTTTGCCTTGCTAAATATCGAAAATGGATAATTTTTATCATCATTTTTAATTTTTTGACGACAAAAAACAGCGAGGCGCACCATAAGGGTAAAGCCTTGATAAAGCTACAGATATAATGGATATGCCACTCGCAAATTCTACTATTAAGACTTTGGGCCGTATGCAGAAAGCTCTGTCTTGGGTATTCCGGTCTTGAAAAGCTAGTCTAGACTTGGATTTGGTATGCAGAAACCATGGACTTCTATACTTGGACTTCTAAAGTATAGAAGTCCATGGCAGAAACACAAAGTTCGACCGGTCTACCATGGACTTCTATACTTAGCTATGCTAAGTATAGAAGTCCATGGGTCTACTATAGCAGAACTAGGCTAGCTAGAGCATAGACTATAGACTGAACTACCCAAGTCCGGACTAGCTAGTCTGGACTAGGCTTTCTGCATACGGCCCTTTAACTTTGCCTTAGACTGTGCAAGATGGATCCTCCTTTTCCTCCTTGACTTTCTTTCTATTGGCTCAACGCCTTCTCTGCGAGCGTGCACGCAAGTAGCGAACTTTTAATCCCCTTCCGTCTCGCCCCCTCCCACTTTATTGCTTTAGACCATACACTTTAGTCTGTGGAGCAAAGCTAATGTACGAGCGTACATTATTGCACCGATTACAAACTGCTTACGTCTATTATCAAATCAATGTCCTAACTTTTTATTGTTATGAATTTATTTACATTTAGAAACCCATGCGCACTCATACGCCCAAAAGTAGACTAAAGTGCATTATACAAGAAAAATTAGCTAGGGGGTTTTAAATCGGTGCATAATTTGAACTCACGTTCTTCTCAAAGTCGGCCTGATAAGCGTCGAAGATGATCCACTGATTGGCCGTCTGGGAGAAGTTCACCCTCGGTGGTGGCTCCGTTTGATTCTCTCGCTCCTGCATGAATTCGAAATAATTGCTGCTTGATTAGACTGTAATTGGCCTGTTTTAAATTACTATAAGATTAGATAATTGAAGATAACGAAGCTATAATGAGTATCCTCTAAATTGAAAAACTAAGAGGGCTGTTTAACATTATTTAAGCCTGTATTTTTCGATAATTAGATTATCACTTCAGTGAAAATATAGAGAAAAAGTGCGATTCATACTACTTAAAAAAGTTAACTCACCCGAAGTGGATTATTGTAGGTCTGTGTGGCTCGCTCGCAGAAGTTGAACTGATTTGTCAGCTTCTTGCCAGATGCAGCTGGGGCCGGAGCGTCTTCATCCTGGAAGGTATTAGATAATTGAGATCACGGTCTGTTTAGTAAAATTCCATTGCCAACGTACTATTTATTAACTAAGAAATAAGCATAGACTGTGCACTATGCCACACAATTGGCCAGTGGTTTCAAAAAATGAAAAAAATGACAATGAAATTTTCTTAAGCCGATCGATCAACATGAGGGAATGTTTTGTTTGAAAAAAGAACGTTCTAAATAAACAAAACCAACCATATCTTCGTCAGTCGCCTGAGAAATGGTGAAATTAAAGTAATGTATTTGTTTCTTTTGCATCGAAAAGATAGCTATTTAAATGCAACAGGGTTTTAGTTGCAGAGATATCATAGAGAATTTCTATGCGCTTTTGAAATAGCTCTAAAAAGCTTACCCCCTCTTCTTTCGGAGGCGCCTCGCCTTCGCTCGCTTCAGCGGCTTCATCGATTGGCTCTGCGAAAAAGAGGAGATCCATCTAATTATCTTCTCATAGGATAATTAAGTTTTAAAGTGATATATTAGGATAAGTTTTATGAAAAGATCTAATCACATTTCATTTTCTTTTTCGCAGAATTTTATTCTATGGTCCTACGCTCTCACGCAACTGTTTCTATTTCTTCCTGCAGTTTTAGTCTATGGCCTTACTCTCTCACCCAACTGTTTCTATTTATTCCTGCAGTTTTAGTCTATGGTCCTACTCTCTCACCCAACTGTATCTATTTATTCCTGCAGTTTTAGTCTATGGCCCTACTCTCTCACCCAACTGTATCTATTTCGTCCTGCAGTTTTAGTCTATGGCCCTACTCTCTCACCCAACTGTATCTATTTATTCCTGCAGTTTTAGTCGATGGCCCTACTCTCTCACCCAATTGTATCTATTTCTTCCCACAGAGTTGTAGTAATAGCCAATCTATTACATAACTTTCCTTTAGTCTTTAAATTTATCAGTTTCGGAACTTTGAATTTTCTAGAAATTGAAGCCAAAAACATTTCTCTCTATACTCACCTCTCGCAGCATCGCCGCTCTTCTTCTCCAACTGCTTCTTGGCCTCGTCGGATTCGCGATGGATGAGGTTGCCCTCCATCACAAAGTGAACGGCCAGCTGGTCAACCTGGGGTATTGGCTTATATTGGCGGTCCTTGAAACTGTAGCGCACAATATTCTGGGGCGCATGCGGATTGTTGGCCGTTAGAATTCTGGTGAACTCCTCTTTAAGCTCCTGATCAGTCAGCTGGAGCTGATCGTCCGGCTTCTGCGCCTTGCCGCCGCCAAACATATCTTCGCCAAAGTCCATCACGGAGTGGCTGCCGGTCTCGCTGTCGCGTCTGCGGGACGCTCGCGCCGCTTGAGTCGGCGGCTGTGGTAAGAAAAACAAGTAGGATGTAAATTGTATGTAAGTGCATTTTTTTTAATTTAAAGTTAACGATATGATACATCTTAAATAAAACTCAGTGAGGCATGTAAATAATTCATATCTGGCAATTTCTCCAAGGATTCAATAAGCTTAATGTTGGCCTTCTGTACGATGCCCATATGACTGAAAATAATTATTTATATTTTTAATATACTGTACTTATTCACTGACATACTTAGTCTCATTTTAAAAAATATCTTGGCTTCTACAGACATGACAAAATCTTTATTTATATTATTATTTATAGAATTTATACGTAAAAGAGAGCTCCATTAAAAAATTCTGAATAATACTCAAGTTTACTGAAAAAGCGAAAACGTATTTGCAATTTAATTTCAACATGAAAATATAACTACGAGTACTTTTACCTCCGGCGCCAATCAAAGTAGAATGGAAAGTACAATATCATTAAACATTTTTGAAAAGTTAGACAAACCTTTGGCTTCGATGCTGCGGCGGCTGGCTTTGGGTTCGGCATTTCGGACGTCTGTTATGATCGGCTACGGTGGGATGAAAGTGTCCGACGCTGACGACTCCGACTCTAACGCCAAAAAGTGAAGATAAATTCCAGTCAAATTAAAATATTACTTAGCAACAAGCTAACTTAAATAAGTAGAAAAATCAGATTAAAGAAGTATAGAAAAATTCTTTTTAGCTTTTCTTCTTTCTTAAAAATATTTTTTTATTATGACTTTCTACTCAGTTTAAAGTTTTTTGTTATAATCGTTAGTGCTAACCATTTCTACCGAGGCTACAAAAGTTTGAATTTATAAAAATAACCGTTTTACATTTCATTGCAGCTTGCAGGTGACAACAGAAATCTTATCATAACCTATATGGTATTTTTTACGCTTTATGGATTCATTAACTTTAATTCTAAAAAAACTACTTTCATTTATCTGCTAGGCATCAGATTGTATTATTTACCTAGAATAAAAGGTTTATTTGAATATTTTCGCAGTCTTTTCCATGTAAATAAAAAATATCCAGTCACCTTTATATCGAAATATTCCACCGTGTATGGTTGAATTTGCTTCATATGTCCAATGCTTCATTATTACTGAAATTTTTATGAATTTTCATATTATAGACACAGTTTTTTCCTGGATAATTATTTTCATCACATTTAATATTTTAGGTTTTGTCACTATGAATATCAAAAGCAAAAACAATGATGCAACCAATTTTTGTAGCTGCTAAAGTAAAAATACGTGAATAAATACATACGCTTGTACCAATAATAAAATTTAATGTTGAAAGTTTATGCCATGACAGCATGAGCGATTCTTCTCTTTGTGCCATACTTAGATTTTCTATAAAAAAAGCAATTTTTAAATATTTCAACACTTCTAATTCTTAGCTCAATGTAAGCTATATATTTCCCAGCTAAAGAAAAAATTTAGCTGCCGAAATTTACAAAGTTAAGCTTCAGTAAAAGAAAAAATATTCTTTATAGTTTTTTCTGTGAAGCTCCACACGCCCGATTTTGCATGCCAAGAAAATGTCGCGCGCACAGGCCGAAAGCGTCATCAAGAACATCATCCGCGAGATCGCACAGCAGTGCGCCTCCCGCGGCCAGGCCGTGTCCGAGACGCTCGTGGCCTTCATGGTGAAAGCTGTGGTGCTGGATCCCACGAATGACTTCAGCACGGACAAGACACTAACCAGGGACGACGTGCAGAAGCTGATCAAACTGTGCGTCGACAAGCTGATGGACACGAAGTCGCCGTCGCTGGACACCATCAAGATGCAGGTATTCTTCGACATGAACTACACGGCTAGGCGGGAGTTCCTCGAGGAGCACCATCGCATCATGAAGTCGCGCCTGATGCCGGTGATGCGCGAGATCACGGATTCGCGGGCTCGAACTCGGGACGAGTTGGACAGCCTCTACAGGAAGATCGTGTCGGCTGTGCTGCTCCAGTCGGGTCTCGGTTCGCCAACCGACATCAATGTGGTGCGCGAGGCCACCGCGGCGCTGCAGTCGGTGTTCCCGCAGTCCGAACTGGGCGCTTTCATGCAGATGCCGCGCAAAGACAAAGAGCGTCACCTGCAGGAGCTCACCGCCATCGTTAGCGGCATCCGACTATTCAACAAAGACTGCGGCAAAGGCGGCGAAGGTATCGACGATCTGCCGTCGTTTCTCAACGAAGGCATCCCGGCCACCACGCACAGCTTGGACGAGGAGATCGGCCGGGTGCAGGAGACGGCCGCACAGTATGCGGCGCTGATCGAGAGCCTGGCCGTGAAGGCGCAGAAGCCCGGCGCTGATGTCGGCCTGTCACTTGAGCTGCTGCGCGAATCGCTGATCAACTGTCGCCAGGCCGAAGTCTTTCTCAAAGTGCTGCTGAGCGACGTTATCCGCTCGGCGGATCAAGTTGAGCAGCTGATGCAGCAGCTGCAGGCCAGGCTTGAGCAGCTGCAGAACACTGTGCAGAGCAAAACTGCGGTGCCAACGGCTCAGGTCTATCCGCAGTTTGTGCACCTGTCGGAGATCTGGAGCGGATTTCAGGTGAATTAAAAGTTTTTTTAAGGTCGAGGTATTCCGATATGGTGTGTGATTGTGGCCTTTAATGTAGAAGAAGGTGCAGAAATGTGCAAGGGGAGCTAAATTACTTGAAGTAGGTTTTAGCGTCAAGGATGGGGCCACAATAGGGCATCGGTGTCAAGGGGGGGGCACAATGTCAGGGGGCGCCAGAATGTGGTTACTGGAGCCAGGTGTCGGTAAGGCTACCCTCCCGTAAAAAATCATCACAACAACCGCCACCCCGATGCCCTCCGTGCCCCAGGACGAGATGGTCCTGCTGTCCGTGCTGACCAACATCCTCAACAATCTGGACGCCTTCAGCCGCGTCCACCGCGACCTATTCAAGCCGGACATTGTGGCGCCATTCCTAGAAGAGGCCGGCGAAGTTCGCTCCGATCAGCAGCGACTGGAAGCTTCATCTGATCCCGCTGAACGAGTTAATCCGGCCGATTTCCGCGACCGGGAATGGCTGTTCCCGGAGACTACGAAGAACTATAGCCGGCTGCCCGTGATGTACCGCGGCTACTGCGCCTGGGCCCTGGTGGTCTTCGACCGACTGCTGATCCCCGGCAATCCCAGCGTTGGCATCCTGCACTACCGCAACAACTATTTCATCTTCTCGAGCCGGAAGGCCGCCTACGAGTTCGCCAACCAGCCGGACGAGTTCATCGCCAGCGTGGCCAATGCGGCCAGGCGGAGCCCCGAGCTCATCCAGATACTCGAGCTGCACAGCCAGTTCGCCGCGCTCACCCCGCACTCCCAGGTTAGGGGGGATTGATTGGTGGGAGAGGGAGAGAGGGGTAGAGAAGAGAGGGAGAGAGGAGAGAAAAGGAAGATAGGGAGATGGGAGAGAGAAGTAGATAGGGACAGAGGAAAGAGAGAAGTAGATAGGGATGGGGAGAGAGAAGGTAGATCGGGAGATATGAGACAGAGAAGTAGACAGGTAGATGGGAGAGCGAGAAGGTAGATTGGGAGATGGGAGAGGGAGGTAGATAGGGATAGGGAGAGAGAAGGTAGATTGGGAGATTGGATGGGAGAGAAAGAAGTTGATAGGGAGGTGGGATCGAGCGAAGTAGATAGGGAGATAGAAGATAGAGAAGGTACATGGTGAGAGTTGAGAGAGAGAAGGTAGATAGAGCAGAGGAGAGACGCGAATGGAATTGGGGTGAGTGAGTGGAGAGGCCTCGCCAAACCAATTGTCAGTAGATCTTTCTAGCCTTGGTGTCTATGACTCAATGACTCATACTTTGCTCAAATGTACTTTTACTCTAACCACTGGCCAGAAAATTCCAAGAATAGTGAGGTATAGAGCAAAAGTAACTATACATAATTTCAAGACTCTGATTCCCGTCATCTAAATATTAAACATTGAAATTATTCAATAACTGCCTCTCAGTCTCGGGACGCTGGCAAGATGATCGAGAAGCCGGTTACAAAGTGCGACGCCCAGACAGAGACCGACACGCACTTTATGGACACTAATATTGTCAAGTCGTACGAGTGGAACGAGTGGGAGCTGCGCAGGAAGGCGATTAAGCTTGTAAGACTAATCTTATTGCATCACATACATATCTATTTTCATGCCGCACTCTATTTTTCAACCTAGATTTGTCCCGTAAAAATCCAGCCAAGCTCTCTTCTATCCTCTTTGGTTGTAACTATTCTTTTCTATCCAATCCTATTTTATCCTATTCAGACCAATTATATTTTATTCTATCCTTTTATTTAATATCCTACTCTATCTTATCCGATCCTATCCTAGTCTATCATATTCTATCCTATTCTATTCTACTCTATTCTATCAAATTCAACCCTATTCTACCCTAATCTATCTTATTCTATCCTTTTGTTTCCTACCCTACAGACAGAATCACAAAAATGTTCATATTTCTACTCAATCAGTAGTATAATCGCCTAATGCGTTTGTCACGTATTTCGTCAAAAAACCATTTAACGCCTATCCTATCCTACGCTCAGGCGAACCTGCGCACCAAGGTGACCCACTCGCAGCAGACCAACCTGAGCAACCTGCGCCGGGACAACGTGGCCCAGGTGTACCCGCCGAAGGACCAGGAGACGCAGACTAAACGAGACGGGCACACCAGCGTGCCGAAGCCGTCGGTGTTCTACGCCGGGCTCCGCGGCATGGGCATGAGCGAGCCGACCGATGTGGACAAGCTGGACCTGACCGTGCCAGTTGAGCAACAGGTGTTGGGTAGCAACAATGGCCGGCCGAGCTGAACTCAATTCAACTTTGTTGTCTCCTGACTAAAAAAATAATTTGAAGATAACTTTCGATACATATAAATATAAACGATAAACTATGGCTCGCTACTTACAGTAGGATAATTTGCGCTTAACTACTTTTCTTACACTTCGTGATGAAATTATTGCATGGCAAAAGTGTTTTTTCAGCACCCGATTAAATAAATAAGATTCGGGAAGAAAGTCTAAATTCTTATTGAAACGTAAAAATTAATTAGAAATGTTTTAGTTGACTATTTTTGTAGCCATTAATCATATAGGTCGAATTGGAATCAACGAATTTCAACACAAAAATTGAATTTAAAAATCAAGTGCCGTGTAACTATTCTGTAAGTGCAATATGGGAAACTACCAAGCACATTCGTTATGTATTGCTCGATTAACATGATA
Organism: Macrostomum lignano; assembly: GCA_002269645.1. Lineage (NCBI taxonomy): Eukaryota > Metazoa > Platyhelminthes > Macrostomidae > Macrostomum > Macrostomum lignano. The sequence goes on along the minus strand of NIVC01002206.1, from coordinate 13,616 downwards.
GTTAATAGTTTATGCTTGGCTTCAAACTATAATGTAGCTCGTAGTTAAAGCTATAATGTACTTTTACCGCACCTACTCAGAAGGAAGTTGCATGAAAAATGTGCAGCTTGCGGCACCTGCGCTGCCGGTCTCATTAAATTTGACATCGCCTTCCACCTCTCTTGACTCCCAGTGCGGGGCTGCCAAAGCCCTTGGGATTCTGAAAAACGGATTTCAGACCACACAAAGGGAGAACAGCGGGCTGGGCGCTCCAATCAGGAGAGGGAATCGGGCTCACCGCTTTGAGACTGGGGCTATTGTGGCGCATTGCGTGCCGAGCCTATGGAATGAGGGATCAAGTCACGCAGCTGGCTGTGCATAAATTCCTAAACTGCTGCCAGACTGCCTGAACTGGTCTGACGTGCAGCCACTGATACTCTGACAGACAGAAGACAGACAGACAGACAGACAGACAGACAGACAGACGGACAGACAGACAGACAGAAGACAGACAGACAGACAGACAGACAGACAGACAGACAGACAGAAGACAGACAGACAGACAGACACACAGACAGACAGACAGACAGACAGACAGACAGACAGACAGACAGACAGACAGACAGACAGACAGACAGACAGACAGACAGACACACAGACAGACAGACAGACAGACAGACAGACAGACAGACAGACAGACAGACAGACAGACAGACAGACAGACACACACACAGACAGACAGACAGACAGACAGACAGACAGACAGACAGACAGGCAGACAGACAGACAGACAGACAGGCAGACAGACAGAAGGCAGGCCATGTCCTCAGCCTACAACTACAAAGCCAGCGCTGTCCAGCTGCCCAGCTACAGCAGCGCTGATCGGTTGCCGTCGGCTCGAAACGGCGCCGGCCCGGGGAAGCCGACAAACGACGGCGCCGGGAGCGCCATCGACAGACGGCAGGCACCGGCAGGGCCGAGACGGCGAGAGTTCGAAGAGAAGCAGCTGACCGACTCGGCCGCGGTGGAGATCTCGTCCCAGCAGAAGCAGCAAAAGAAGAAATCGCAGGAGCAGAAGAGAATCGCGGCCGAAGTCAAGATGACCATTGACGACTTGGAGCTGCTGTGATGAAGCATAAAATTCTGATAATTTTAAACGCCGGCCGTATTAACTAAACGGTTAAATGTATAAATTATGGGTAGGATTATGATTCACGGGTAGCCGGTGTCTAATGACCGGTCAGACCACGGCTTGTTAAAAATAATAAATTAAATCTGTCAACAGTTTAAATTACCAGTTTAAATTTTTTTGTTGGTTGCTATGCTGAGTGCATTTGAGTTGATTTTGTGAACTATGAGGAAATAGAAAAAGCTTGTAAAGAGTACTTTGGTAATTTTATGCTTACCTTAGTAGTACATGCAGAAGTGGCTACTCTCCTACGGTGCCCACCCTCCGCTACGGTTCCGACCCTCCCCTACGTTTCCCCCCTCCCCTACGGTGCCCACCCTCCCCTACGGTTCCCACCCTCCTCTACGGTGCCCACCCTCCCTACGGTTCCCCCTCCCCTACGGTGCCCACCCTCCCCTACGGTGCCCACCCTCCCCTACGGTTCCCAATCTCCCCTACGGTTCCCACCCTCCCCTACGGTTCCCCCTCCCCTACGGTGCCCACCCTCCCCTACGGTGCCCACCCTCCCCTACAGTTCCCAACCTCCCCTACGGTTCCCCCCTCCCCTACGGTTCCCACCCTCCCCTACGGTTCCCACCCTCCCCTACGGTTCCCAACCTCCCCTACGGTTCCCACCCTCCCCTACGGTTCCCCCCTCCCCTACAGTTCCCACCCTCCCCTACGGTTCCCCCCTCCCCTACAGTTCCCACCCTCCCCTACGGTTCCCACCCTCCCTACGGTTCCCAACCTCCCCTACGGTTCCCACCCTCCCTACGGTTCCCCCTCCCCTACAGTTCCCACCCTCCCCTACGGTTCCCACCCTCCCCTACGGTTCCCACCCTCCCCTACGGTTCCCCCCTCCCCTACGGTTCCCCCTCCCCTACGGTTCCCACCCTCCTCTACGGTTCCCACCCTCCCCTACGGTTCCCCCTCCCCTACGGTTCCCACCCTCCTCTACGGTTCCCACCCTCCCCTACGGTTCCCCCTCCCCTACGGTGCCCACCCTCCCCTACGGTGCCCACCCCCCCTACGGTTCCCACCCTCCCCTACGGTTCCCCCCTCCCCTACGGTGCCTACCCTCCCCTACGGTGCCCACCCCCCCCTACGGTTCCCACCCTCCCCTACGGTTCCCAACCTCCCCTACGGTTCCCCCCTCCCCTACGTTGCCCACCCTCCCCTACGGTTTTCAACCCTCCCCTACGGTGCCCACCCTCCCCTACGGTTTCCACCCTCCCATAGAAACACGGAACGTAGCTAAAATCATGCGCTAAAATTTTAAACTGCGTATCCACCAATTCAGATCAATAATTCAATCCTTTAGAAATCGCAGCGCGCAGTCTGAGTAATTCTCTCGAGACTGAATCCACCGGCTCTCTGGCTGATTGCTAGTCGGAAAATAAATAATTCAATGTGAAACGGCGGAAACTGGCGATGCAAGGTAAGTAATTCTGCTGTGAGATTCTGCCTGTCTGAGCAGCACTAAATCTAATGTTCTCAATGCGACTCACAGTAATTATAGATTAGATAGGTAGATAGGTACATAGGTACATAGGTAGATAGATAGTAGATAGCGAGAAAGAGCGCAGCTTGCCGCAGCCAATCAAGCTGAAAGCACGCACACAAGATCACCGGAAACGATTAAGGCAGCTGGAAAGCCAATGGGCGCGGTAAGCGCTTTTATCCAGAGGAACTACCTGCTGGAACCAGCCATGCCGAACGAAAATCAGACTACTCAAGTAGTGCAAAAGAGTGCGAGCAACTACCGAGAAATCTAATTTTCGTAACCGCTCCGGTGCAGGTCCTGGCAATAGATGGTAGATCAATGGTAGATGGTAGATTGGCTTGCCGCAGCCAATCAAGCTGAATGCACGCACACAAGATCACCGGAAACGATTAAGGCAGCTGGAAAGCCAATGGGCGCGGTAAGCCAATAGATAGGTAGATAGGTAGATTAGATAGGTAGATAGGTAGATAGGTACATAGGTAGATAGATAGATAGATAGATAGATAGAGAGATAGATAGATAGATAGATAGATAGATAGATAGATAGATAGATAGATAGATAGATAGATAGATAGATAGATAGATAGATAGATAGATAGATAGATAGATAGATAGATAGATAGATAGATAGATAGATAGATAGATAGATAGATAGATAGATAGATAGATAGATAGATAGATAGATAGATAGATAGATAGATAGATAGATAGATAGATAGATAGATAGATAGATAGATAGATAGATAGATAGATAAATAGATGGATGGATAGATAGATAGATAAATAGATAGATCCTATACCCCGCCATACAAGACTCATTATACTTTTAATAATCAATACTAATAATAGTAGGCCTCAAATGCGATTTTAGTATGCTACTTCATCAACTAGAATAGCAAAGTTAACACGTAGCATTTGCTGTATTTCTTTCGACTGCTTTCCATTTGATGAAGCTTCTCAGCTTGTTAGATATTCATCGCAAATTTAACCAATTAGTCAGTAAACAGTAAATTGAACGGTTGCTAGGCAACAAGGATCGCATCAGTCCAATCGCCTAGCAACGGTGGCGCAGTAGGCGGAGAACTCCGCATCGGTGCCGAAGAAGCCGAGGCACTTCCGCCGGGTGCACTTCGACCTGGCCGCGCCCAGACAGGTGCAATAGTTGCAGCCGTCGAAGTAGCTGACTCCCTCGGCCGCCGGGCCGGGGCAGGCCTCCGCAGCGGTGACGCAGGGGCCGTTGTGTCGGCGCCCGGCGGCCAATTCGCGGCGCACCTCGGCGGCCCGCCGGCGGCAGAACTCGCTGCCAGCTGGGTTGGACTCTTTGAGCGGCAGCTTGCAGGTGCGGCCCTCGCTGAGGCCGGCGCTGGGGCCTTCGCACAGCACCAGGTTGCAGCCGTCGTTATAGACGAAGCCGCTATTCTCAGCTGTGCACACCGAGGAGCGATGCAGCTCCGGGCAGGTGTAGCCGCGATCCGGAGCTAGCAGTTCGGCAACCTCGGCGGCTACCTCGCGGCACTTGATGCTCTCGGAGGCGCTCTCGAGCGGGCACTGGCCTGTCGGCGGCCGGGTCAGCAGGTTTTTCCCCGGGCCGCAGATGAAGTGATTGCCGCCGTAACAGGCGTCACTGAACTGGTAGCCGGGCCACGTGACCTCGCAGATGCGCTCAGCGTTCTCGGCCTGAGTAGTGGAGGGTTCGGTGATCGAAAGAGATTTCAGGACTAAGCAATTAAAGCAGGAGGACTAAAGGCAAATCGAGTGAATTTTATTGTTTGCCGGCTATTAACAGTTGGTGCTTTTGGCTTTAAACTAATAAATTTGCTGCCGGGAAATCCTTGCATTGAATCATAGACAGAAGGGAACAATACATAATACCATAGATCTTATATACATTAGTAGACTACTTAGTGGCACCCAGCTAAACCACAAGGGCTACTCAAAAACTTTTGAGATTTTGAGAAGCGCTTTCGTGCTTTTGCCAATGACGCACTCGTTATAGCGTTCATGAATTTCTATCCTAATCCTTCTATCCTTCTATTCTATCCTAATCATAGAACATAAAGTTCAACCATAGACAAAATCAACCCTGCTCTTTATTTTTGTTGTCTTCAATTTCTAAAAATATATTTCAATCCCGCACCTATGATGCATTAGACCTAACGGAGATTTTGCCATAGACAAAAGCAATTCTGCTCGCAGAATCAAATAAGAATGCGTCTATGGGAAGCTTTCCAGGAAGCGGTGATTTCAGCTAGATTTCAGTAGTTAATGCGCAAATTTGTCAGTAGCTGAAACGAGTATTAAGTTACCTTTTTATTCAGCTGTGTCAGCGAAAGATTTGTGATGCCTTTACATGACCAGTGTAAGATTACAATCAGCAGAGTGTGGTTTGAGAGAAAGAAATCGTCTTTACATTTTTTTCTGGGACTGAAGGCTGTTAGAAAAGTTTAAAGAAAACTGAAGAAGTTTGCTCAAATGATTAGGTAAAGGATTTAAGACGAACTAAACTTGAACAACCCCTCTATCAAAGAAATCAAGCCTTAGCATGCTTCCATTTTGAGAAATCCGATTTGAGAGAACACAATATCTAGAGAAGCTTCAGAATCAATCTTGGTCAATTAGCATATTTGATCTAATTGCATTTCGAATAGAAGTTCTATATAGAAGTTTTGGAAAATTTGGGGAGTTCCGGTCTGGAAGCCAGAACTGTAAACTCTCACCTGAGCTCGGCAGGCGTGCCGCGTGGCGTGGGCCCGAACCACTGAGTTGAAGGTGACCTTGCAGAAGAATAGTTGCTCCGGCGTGCGGGCCTCCGGGCATTGGTTCCGACTTCGCTCGAACGTGCCGCCGGAGCCGTCGCACAGGTGCACATTGCAGCCGTCGTTGAAGGTGAAGAACTGATCGGCGGTGGAACAGATATCAACGCCAGAGAACTGCGGACAGTTGACCAGGACGTCCGGTAAAGCGGCGCCCTGCGCCCGGCTCTGAATGATTTCAAGCCGGTTGTTGAGCTGACGGCAGCGACTCAGCTCCGCGGCGGTGACAGCCGGCCGGCAGTAAGTCGGCTCCCTCACGGCCGAGCGCCAGCCGATGCAGGCGACAGTTGTGCAGCCGTCGAAGAAGGCCAGGCCATTGTCGGCGGTGCAGTTCTCTGTGCTCAGCTGCGGGCACTGGTAGCGCTGCTCCCGGTAGGCAGCGGCAGAGGCTGTCCAAGTCAGAGCCGACAGGGTCGCCAGAAGCAGCGGCAGCATGCGGATTGGAGCCATGCGGATGCCTGAAGCAGTGACATGTTCTCGTCGTAAGATAGCGCGCCCGTGCGGAATGCTTTTACGCAAGCAAACACAACATCAAAGTTACTTCGATGCCCCCCCCCAATCGGCTAGCAAAGCATGTGGTCCCCCCTTTCCAGCAGGCTTGGTCCCCCCCCTTTCCAGCAGGCTTGGTTCCCCCTTCCAGCAGGCTTGGTCCCCCCTTTCCAGCAGGCTTGGTCCCCCTTTCCAGCAGGCTTGGTTCCCCCCTTCCAGCAGGCTTGGTTCCCCCCCCCTTCCAGCAGGCTTGGTTCCCCCCCTTCTAGCAGGCTTGGTCCCCCTTTCCAGCAGGCTTGGTTCCCCCCCTTCCAGCAGGCTTGGTCCCCCTTCCAGCAGGCTTGGTCCCCCTTTCCAGCAGGCTTGGTTCCCCCCCCTTTCCAGCAGGCTTGGTCCCCCCTTTCCAGCAGGCTTGGTTCCCCCTTTCCAGCAGGCTTGGTTCCCCCCTTCCAGCAGGCTTGGTCCCCCTTTCCAGCAGGCTTGGTTCCCCCCTTTCCAGCAGGCTTGGTCCCCCCCCCTTCCAGCAGGCTTGGTCCCCCTTCCAGCAGGCTTGGTTCCCCCCTTCCAGCAGGCTTGGTCCCCCTTCCAGCAGGCTTGGTCCCCCTTTCCAGCAGGCTTGGTCCCCCTTCCAGCAGGCTTGGTTCCCCCTTCCAGCAGGCTTGGTTCCCCCTTCCAACAGGCTTGGTTCCCCCCTTTCCAGCAGGCTTGGTCCCCCCTTTCCAGCAGGCTTGGTCCCCCTTTCCAGCAGGCTTGGTTCCCCCTTCCAGCAGGCTTGGTCCCCCTTTCCAGCAGGCTTGGTTCCCCCCTTTCCAGCAGGCTTGGTCCCCCCTTCCAGCAGGCTTGGTTCCCCCCTTTCAGCAGGCTTGGTTCCCCCCCCTTTCCAGCAGGCTTGGTCCCCCCTTTCCAGCAGGCTTGGTTCCCCCCCTTCCAGCAGGCTTGGTCCCCCTTTCCAGCAGGCTTGGTCCCCCCTTTCCAGCAGGCTTGGTTCCCCCCTTCCAGCAGGCTTGGTTCCCCCCCCTTCCAGCAGGCTTGGTTCCCCTTTCCAGCAGGCTTGGTTCCCCCCTTCCAGCAGGCTTGGTTCCCCCTTTCAAGCAGGCTTTCCTGACTTAAGCCTATTCAGAGATGCTTACTACTAACCAGGGTCGATTCTGCTTAACTTGCTCACACTGGCGGTGAATACGCTAGCCCACCCTCGGAAGGGTGCTAAGAAAATTTGTTTGATGAAACACAGACAGAATTGCAAATCAAATCCAGTAACAGACTTACTCAAGTGCGCGGTGTCTTCAGCAAAAATGTTACGCCAGTAGCTACGGTTGTTATTTTCTGCACACAGTAATCGCTCAAGAGACCAGTCGCAACTGAGTTAAATAGGCGCAGATCGAGAGCGCACGCACCCGCAAACGATGATTTCCAAAAAGGCAGTTTTTAATCACCGGAACCACCGAGGGCCTTTTCGTATAGCGGGAATTACTGAGTCGAAAGTAGAGAAAGTGAAATCGCTGTGAGACTAAGCGGGGTTGCTATACCGAAAGCAGCCATCGCTACTGCTAAATAATTGGACCGGAGGGGAGCCACCAGAACAGTCATCATCGCGACTAACAACAGCTACGACAGACTGACTGTAGCTGAGCTTGAAATTGTTCGCCACACGCGACCCACATGCAGAGCTCGCATTAATCACTAGGCAGGAAGAAACTCAGTCAAGCTTGCGGTGACTCACGCGTCGCAGAAACCAAAATCAGAGATGCTTTTCATTATTCATTTCGCCAGCTATTATTTCTGACAGGCCAACAGCAAATTTTGCATGCTCAACCCGACAGGGCGAGGGTGCTAAAAGTGTCACCCTTTCCCCTAGGCCAGTTGTTGCAGTTTTTCGTGATAAATTCGAGTGCAGTTCAGGATAAATGTTCCTAAATAGGTTGGCCCTACGCAGTACATGCTTGTAAAAATTCGTGTGTGGGTTGCAGTGCAAATAGTTGCTTGATTTTCCGCTTCTAGAAAGCATTCGCGACCTCTAGGAATTATACGAGCGCAAGAATGTCAAGGACCACTAGAAGAAGAGGGACGGGACACTTCGTTTCTTGGAAAATTTATTAAAGGCTGATTTTCACGGAAAAATACACTAGCGAGATAGGAACTTTTCACATTTTTCACTTTAAAATGGTGATAGCTTTTTATTGAAAGCAGATACAAAGCTCTTCTGTTGATATAACTTACAAAACATGTTGCTTCGACGGATTTTATAAGATTTTTTTCGTGAATAATTGATCTTCATATTATTTTAGTTACTAGCTATATCATGCAGCAATTATAGTCTAAAGCTAACTAGTGACTAACTTGAATTTTACAATATCTGTTTAATCGAATGTGAAAAGTTCCTATCTCGCTAGTGCATTTTTCCGTGAAAATCAGCCTTTAATAAATTTTCCAAGAAACGAAGTGTCCCGTCCTTCTTCTTCTAGTGGTCCTTGAGGAATGTATAGTGAAATCGAGTTTAGTGCGAGTCTGGGAGACTATGCGCACCTTCTCAAACAAGAATCAAGTCGGCAGCCCTCCGGACCGTCTACATATACATGTAACAATTCTACCACGTCGGATTTCCCCATAAGCGCCAGTGTATTCAATACACCCCGGTGCGCCAATCAGCACTGCGCCTCAGTGCAGCCTTGCCAAGCTTTCATCAGCACGTCGACCGCATGTATCTGGATCAGCTCTGACTTTGTATGGTCACTGGCAATCTGGCATTTACCCAGGCGGAGCTTCTGGACCTTCAACAGGTGACTATGGACATCATGTTGCAAATTTCTTTACAGTGTCGTTTCGCTAATCAAGCCGATCGACAGTGAGCAAGCCTCATCAACTGCTGCTGGACATCTTCAGCTATACTCTCTCAAGCATTCGGTCACCATTTAGACGCAATCGCGGCTCCTTCAACGGATAACACCAGGAGGGCTGGCGACTTGATTCTTGTTTAAGAAGGTGCGCAATAAAAAGTTAGCCAGTGCTCTTGGATTTCCTGTGCCTGCGTTGCTTTGTTCCGGCGCAGCAAAAAATATTTGAGGGGGGGGGAATTCCCCCTTTTGGTAGTTCGACTGGCGGCAAGATGGCTTGGCGTTCCCGCTTTTAACATGTGCATGCGCGGTGACAGTCTGGCCCAGTCGTATTTAGAATAGATATCCCTGCTTTATGCATAGTTTTGAAGCTCAAAAAGGTCATCGCATCCTCTGAAAGGACCGAAAACTTGCTGTTTATGTAAATTTGGCAAATGTATAGAAAAGTTTTGAACACCTTTGGTATGTTTGCGCTGTCACTTTCGGGTGCATTAAACAGTTTGTCTGCAGTACATTACTTGCATAACCATAATACGACATACGAGCTACATGTAAGGAGGCCCGTGCAATTCACACATATGATGGCCAACCACCCCCCAAGGCCGACGATTACAAAGTCAGGGCCCGCTGTACACCCTGCGTGAGCATGTGCCAACGAAATCAAGGAAGACAAAATACTCGAAATCCGACAAGACTGCATTGTGCAAGAGCTTAATAAACTTTGACAATTATTCTAGTTGTTAAAATAGCAGATTTTGCTGACTATATTGGAAGATTTGCTTCGCTACAGACAAAAAATAACAAAATATCTAATGACTGAGATAAGCATTTTACTATTAGTAGTGCAAGCACGTACATACGGTAAAACGCATTAAATCATTTTTTAGTTCAGAATCAGCGCAGTACCTAATACAGGCAGAATTAAGTATTTGAATAATAATTTAAGTGTATAATTTCAGCAGACTGGTTAATGCTGTTGGCTCAGTTAGAGTCTGCTTAATCTCTATAGATAATTAGCACGACATCTACATAATCCTGCTAGTCAGATAGGCGGATGTGTACTCGAACACTAGCAGCATGATGGCGCCGCCAGGACCCAGGCGAATAATCTTGGGTATTAGGCCGCGGTACAGGGCTCGCCAGCTGTGGGAATTAGCGATTTGCATGTATGCCGATATGTATCGAAAAAGGAAAATTGATTCTTTATAATAAAAGCGATAGTAGGTATTTGATACAGGCGGGGGAGGATGTGGCGGAGCGGTATCGCATCGTTTTTAAGTGGCAGAGGTCGTATGCTCGATTCCTGACATTTTCTGTTATTCAAAATAATTTTTATTTGCACACGCGAACAGTACAGTAAAGGGGCCGTTGACTGTGGGCCTGTGTCTGTGTATCCAGCTTAGTGTCACAGATCCCCTGGTTCGATTCCGTGCGCGGCCGCATCCATTTGGGGCTTGTGTGCACGGAAATTGTGCAGGGGGTTGTTGTGCGATTCACAGCCATGAGGACCGACCCCCCCCCCCCCAAGACAGAGTGTGCATGTTTGACGATTAGAAAGCAAGGGCCACTGTACACCCTGTGTGAGCGTGTGTATGAGACTGATAACAAACTCGCTCACCCCTCTTCGCGATAGACCAGCCCGATGGTCTGGAAGCAGGCCCTATACTTAGTCTTGCCCTGTGGCCCCTGGATACGCGATTTGGCCACGTCGAACGGTATATTGATGCAGGAGGCCAGCGTCCCGGCGCTGAAGCCGATGAGAAATTTGCGCGCAATGTCCAGTCGGCCGGGCAGCGCGCTGGCTTGCGTGGCCTCTAAGCCGGTGAAATATATGCCGAAATAGAAGCAGTTGAACACCGCGTGCCGGCCTATGGTGGCCGTCAGGCCCAAGTTGAGGCCACGAAGGCCCAAGCCATCTGTGCGAACGATTTTGCGCACCGTTGACCAGGTGGAGTCTTGCTGTAGGAGAATTGATTATTAATTTGCTAAACAAATTAACAGGTGTTAATGTGCCTAAAGTAGTCAATGAGGTCAAAACTCAGGCCTAATTTTATTACGAACTGATTTTACTGTTAAAAAGATTTTTTCTATACATATCGGGTAAAAACCGATAGGAAAAAGTTCATTATACAATAAATGTATATTTAGTTTCTATTATTTAAACTCACTCACCAATGCATACTGTTGCTTCTGCGACTGAAGCAAAACCTTAACTCTTTCAAACGGATTGATCACAAATGCTTCGGTAAAGCCGGACATAAAGCCCGCTCCAGAATAGACCTAAAAATTATTATGTTTCTACTGTAAGTAGCAAAACCAGAAAATGCAAGAAATTAAGTCAGGTATTAGATAAAAGCATTACCAAAGCGGATGAAATAGGAAGAGCCTTGAATAGTCGCTTGTACTCTTCGAATGTAAAAAACTTGACAGCACGCTTCGGCGTTTCCGCCAAAAGTGGCGGCAAAATACCCTTGTAATAGGAAAGAAATCTAAAATTGTGGTGTACGTCATTGGTATTATAGTTTACACAAGTGAAAAGAACTACTTTAATGAAACACTACAAGACACGCCAAATTAGAATACAAAAAACAATGGAATTACCCTTCAGCTCTGTACATGTCTCGAAAGCACGTCACAATACTAGCATTTGTATCTGGATAGACCTGATATCTTGTTTTAACAAGATCAACCGGATGCATAATACAAACTTCCACAAAACCAGCGAAACCGCCGGATGCAAAATTTATAGCAGCCATTGTGGCAGCACTGGGTAATTTTTTTTCGCTTGCCATTTGCTGAAAAAATTAAATTACAGTGAGTTAAAAAGTTTGACAAATTGAGTTAATTAATATAATAATTATAGTAGTGGCAGTGCATATCGACGTCTGCTACAATGTAATATAAATAATAACAAATTTCCGTTAGCTTACAAGCCCGGTTAGCTCAGTCGGTAGAGCATGAGACTCTTAATCTCAGGGTCGTGGGTTCGAGCCCCACATCGGGCGAAATTTTTTACAATCTGGTCAAATCGAAAATAACGAAACAACTGTTTTACTTGGCATTAATTTTTAGACTATATTCTAGTATATAGGATTCTGAACCAAATGCAACAAAGAGTTATATTATTTTTATTACTATTCTTCAACTTAGTCCAACTTCGAATTTTTCAGCCGACATGTATCGAAAAAGCACTTTAAACTGTATAAAAAGAACGTTATAACAAACAAGCTAGCTAGTCTGTATTTTAACGATTTCATAATTATTCACATATGATTTTTTAAGAATACTCACTAATCCTTCTCAAGTCGATATCAATTTGGGTGCTAGTGACGAAGTATAATAAAATATTTTATCCGAAATAATTTTCGTCAAACTGTCGTCAAACAATAAAATGTCATTATAACAGCTGTGTTTCGTTTTGCAATGTAGCTTCGGATTGAAAATGGATATATTTAGAAAGCATGCAGATAAATGTTTGACGAGGTGAATAATGGATGAGGAGGATAGAAATTTATGCAATACTTCAATTTTACGTGCTAAAAACATTTTTATTACTACGAGTATCCAGCAGTACCTACTATCAGTAGGCACAAACTACATAAAGTATATAATTGCAACGAATTGAAAGACCAACGGTTGACAGAGAAAACGGAAGTGACAAGTGCACTTTTTGAGCACGCATTTGACATCAATGATCAATATTTATTAAATGGAAGAACTGTTCGTTCTGTGGAGACTATAAAAGCACTTGTCGAATTAAATACATGCATTGAGCAAGCTAAAATAGCATTTCGATGTTGCATATTCCCATTTTTATTGTTAGCAAATTTAAGCAGGCTATGCTAATGACCAGGAAAAGAAGCACATAAACAATCGTATATAGCAGCAGAAAAACATAATAGAGAGGAAGCAATTGAACAGCTGACAGATTTGCGATTTATGGCATTAAATTGAAATACAAATTCCATCATCTATTGGTGTTTAGGCAGAGAAGTTTAAACCAAAACAACAAGCAGGTAGGTAGAATATAAAATCTGACAACAAGCATTTGTGACCGGATGGTTAAATGTGCATGCATAAATAGCAAATCATTATTGGTGCATTGAAATCCGGATAGGGATACAAATCCCACTATATCGTGTATATGGGGATTGGGATACAGGTGTGTACAGAAACCCCCATTATGAATATCGGTGTCTATGGGATTGGATACAGGTGTACAGAAACCCCCATTATGAATATCGGTGTCTATGGGGATTGGGATACAGGTGTGTACAGAAACCCCATTATGAATATCGTGTCTATGGGGATTGGGATACAGGTGTGTACAGAAACCCCCCTTATGAATATCGGTGTCTATGGGGATTGGGATACAGGTGTGTACAGAAACCCCCATTATGAATATCAGTGTCTATGGGGATTGGATACAGGTGTGTACAGAAACCCCCATTATGAATATCGGTGTCTATGGGATTGGGATACAGGTGTGTACAGAAACCCCCATTATGAATATCGGTGTCTATGGGGATTGGGATACAGGTGTGTACAGAAACCCCCATTATGATATGGTCTATGGGGATTGGGATACAGTGTGTACAGAAACCCCATTATGAATATCGGTGTCTATGGGATTGGGATACAGGTGTGTACAGAAACCCCATTATGAATATCGGTGTCTATGGGGATTGGATACAGTGTGTACAGAAACCCCCATTATGAATATCAGTGTCTATGGGATTGGGATACAGGTGTGTACAGAAACCCCCATTATGAATATCGGTGTCTATGGGATTGGGATACAGGTGTGTACAGAAACCCCATTATGAATATCG